>MUZC01000397.1:117160-135589 GCA_002072015.1 Radix auricularia | reverse complement strand
TCACCCCAGCCGCCTAACTATTGTCTAGTTAGGTACCCATTCGGAGCTGGGTGACTCGGGGACTCCTCAGGCCCCGAGAACAAATCCTCACTTTCGTGTGGATTCGAACTCGTGACCATCAGTATGACAGTCAGTCGAGAGCGCTACCTCTCGACCACCACGTCCCACCGCTCTCCTTACCACCGCTGACATGAATCGAACAAATCAAAGTCGGGATGTCAAATGTCAGCACCAGTGTTTTCACCAATTGCTTGGAGTAGCAGCTGATGTCAAGGATGGGATAGTAGCTGGGTAAAAGTTTTAATAACGAACACTCCCCGCTTTGGTTGTTGACGTCATACACATGGAGGGTAATGATTGGTCTGTCAGCTGTGAACGATTGTAAACAAATGTTATTTATAGTAAACAAAATAAATCATAAAAAGCAGATATCACAACAACAACAAAAAAAACAAAAAAAAGGGGGGGGGGGGGCTAAAAATTTAAAATTATTATTTAAGAAAAATATTAAAATCCCTTCCATCAAAACTAACGCCTTATATGGTGTAGAGTGTAGAGCAGTGCTTCTCAAATTGGTGGTCCGCGGACCATTGCCGGTCCGTGGGCCATCCGACGCATGTCCACAGAAAATATCAAGAAATGACATAAGAATATATTTATAATCATCTAGAAAAGGGAAAATATTGCACCGGTCCCTGGAGATAGGACAAAAATCCTGCCGGTCCACTTGATAAAAAAGTTTTAAAAGCAATGGTGTAGAGTGTAGCGAGTAGAACAGGGGGGGGGGAGAGTATGGTGGTCAGTACTGGTCAGCCCCGCAAAGTTCTTTTTTCTACGTATTGGGTGGTGGGGCGGGATGTTAAGTGCAGAAATTCTCTTTCGAAACTTTGTGGAGGTTGTTGGGGGAGGGGGAGGGAGGGGAAACATCACAAACTATACCAATGTCTTTAGGTCCAATAGAAATGTTTTCTCTGGTTAACATCTATAAAGTTACCAAAGTTACCAAAGTTACACAAGTTACAAAAGTTACCCAAGTTACCAAAGTCGACCAGTTCAAGCCTCAACCACGTGACAGTGATGCTGTTGTCGAAGATGATCTCGATGGGGTCACTGTCCATGACTTGGATACACGGTGCCTGGTGCTGTGAGAGACTGGATATATTCCTTGGTCCGGTAAAAGGTTGGCTTCCTGAGATGAACAGTGATACACGTCATGGGACTTTAACCATTGGTTTCTTGTCCAAGTTATTCTTGATCAATGCAAACAGTTAACTCAAACGGGTCATAATAATAACCCCCTAATCCGACCATGACGGCCTATGGGCCAAGTGAAGTAGCGTTGACAAGTTTCATTGAGCCATCACTAACGAGCGAGTAAGCAACTGCTCTTTTTTATGTCAGTTTCTATAGCAAGAGTTTATTGGGGTTTGGTGGGATGGGGGGGGGTGGACAGAGAGAAAGGGGAAAGATAGAGAGATGTTGATCCAGGAACAAAACCAGATGCAGTAAAACTAAATCCTTTGAAATAAACATCAGCTTTGTATACTGAATTAGGTCTTGGTGCCGCTTAAGTGCATATTTAGTTCAGTTAAGTGTGGTGGTTAAAGTTTATGTTCAGCAATTAGTGTTAAGACATTAGTGAGTAATAAAAGTTGTTTGTTGTCGTTGTTGTTTTTTTTCGTTCGGTTTCTTAACAAGATTTTAACAAGTTAGCTACAAGACAGAACGAACGTCCAAGAAATTGACCACAGAGCACACACTTATCTGGCACGCATGACCAAAGTAGCCGTCTGCACATCTTCTGCCGTGGTTCCGGCAAGTCCCGTCACTGGCACATCCTTCCTTCTCACAGTGACACATCAGCTGACAATGCAGGCCGAACCAACCATCGCTGCAAGCTGAAAAGAATGATCAGTGAACATGTATAATTTGTGTGTTCAAGATGAAATATTGGGTTTATAGAGCATGTATTGACCTCATCGTCTTGTTTCCTTTGAATGTTTTACACACACACACAGGCACGCAAGCTCGCACACACGCACGCACGCACACACACACACACACACACACACACACACACACTCACTCTCACACACACACAAACACATACACGCACACACAAACACACACACACAAATGAACTGTCATTGTGAAAATTACAATTGGTAAATCATTGAGAAGCAATAACTTAACGGGCTTCACAGAAGTGAGTTGTTACTGTTTTTAAATGTCTAAACCCACAGACACATATTTCCTGTCTCAATTGTATATTACAGACCCCCTCGTTCATGTCATAATTACCCGACCCCACTCCTTTTCTATACCCGCTTGCAGACACGATGTTTCCTAGAGTAAACGTTGAGAAATTGATTAGGTCAGACACACTGTTTAGATGAGACCAAATGTTTAGATGAGACCAAATGTTTAGATGAGACCAAATGTTTAGATGAGACAAAATGTTTAGATCAGACCAAATGTTTAAATGAGACCAAATGTTTAGATGAGACCAAATGTTTAGATGAGACCAAATGTTTAGATCAGACCAAATGTTTAGATGAGACCAAATGTTTAGATGAGACCAAATGTTTAGATGATACAAAATGTTTAGATGAGACCAAATGTTTAGATGAGACCAAATGTTTAGATGAGACCAAATGTTTAGATGAGACCAAATGTTTAGATGAGACCAAATGTTAAGATGAGACCAAATGTTTAGATGAGACAAAATGTTTAGATCAGACCAAATGTTTAGATGAGACCAAATGTTAAGATGAGACCAAATGTTTAGAAGATACAAAATGTTTAGATGAGACCAAATGTTTAGATGAGACCAAATGTTTAGATGAGACCAAATGTTTAGATGAGACCAAATGTTTAGATGAGACAAAATGTTTAGATTATACCAAATGTTTAGATAAGACCAAATGTTTAGATGAGACCAAATGTTTAGATGAAACAAAATGTTTAGATGAAACAAAATGTTTAGATGAGATAAAATGTTTTTATGAGACAAATTGTTTAGACGAGACACAAACAATGTTTAGATGAGACAAATTGTTTAGACGAGACACAAACAATGTTTAGATGAGACAAAATGTTTAGATGAGACCAAATGTGTTAAAAACAGTTGTTTATATCTCTTGGAAGAATCAGAGGCGTTGATTCCTCATCCTGTTAGTGGGCAATGGGCAAACATGGTCAATGTCTAAAGTTTGGACTAATGTGTTACACTGGGGTTCCGCCAACTGCAATTATGACAACCTTCTATTTCACCAAATGAACCGAACAACATGAAATAGGTTGATACCTATGGACTATGGTGTTGTGACTTACTAGAAAGTGTAGAACCTGCACATACACACAATACCAATGAGCTGAATATGATCATTCACGCTTTGTCAACCGTTGATATATAATATAATAATAACGTGTCTATTACTATTACAGACGCTCCTTCTAAACAAATGTTTCAAATAATATTTTTATGTGAGGAATTCCGGAAGTAACATTACTGTCAATTAACTCCCTTACGTGTTGGCTCGCATGATCAAAACGGATTGTTTGATGTTGAAAATATTAAGAAAATTTTCTTGTGACACAAATTATCTGTCGAAGTCGATTTTATTTATTTAATTTTTAAAATTATTTCAATTTTAATAACTTTATTTCTATAGAATATGGTGCGTTTCGTAAGAAAACTTAGAGCATTTTTGTTGTTGAGAAATGCGCCCAAAAGTGCACACCAAATAATTGTTCTGAAGCACGCGATGTGAATCAAATTTTGCGTTAAACTCTTAACTTATCTTATCTTATCTTATCTTATATATTACAGACGCTCCTTCTGTACAGAAGATTATTGCGTCCTACGTATATCTATGGTTTGTGTGTAGTCCTGTATTCTTATTAGAGTTTTAAATGATGATAAAGTGTTGGCTTTCCTGGTTTCTTCAGGCAACCCATTCCACGCCCTAATACCGTATATTTGACTAGTTAACTGAGAACTTGGCTTCTAATCGAATAAACAACTTTGTTTTTCAAAAAATATCTAATCTAAATAAGTGACACTCCCTCAGTGGATTAGCTGTCTCGTAGAATATCGACTTTCAGAACAATGGGGTAACGGTGAGTAGGGATAATTTTTTAAAGAGGCACATGTGTAACTAGAGGGGGACAAGGAGGGAGCAAATGCCACAGGCGGCATTTTGTTTAAGGCGGCCAATTCCTTGTCATTAATTACCTTATAGGAGGGAAAATTTTTAAGACAGTTAAGTTTTTATCAATATAAAATTTAAAAATCAAATAAGAAATAAATTAAAATACGAAATACAATGAAATACGTTTTACGCAAAAACTTTTAAATAAAAATAATAATAATAATAATAATAATAGCTATCAGACAATAATAAAACAGTCTTAAAAAACTACCATATACAAAAAATAGGGCCTCAGACAAATATTTCGTAATCAGCCGAAAATCAGCCGAAAATCAGCAACAAATGTCAATTTTCGGACAAATCCAGCAAATGTGATATCCGCCAAAAAATTAAGTCAGACAGTCGAAATTTAAAAAAAAAAATATTTCAGCTGACAGGTCTACATATTTTATATGCATGTTTATATACAGGTAGTCCTCCGGTTACGACGGACCCCTCCGTTCTTACGCTGTTTCGTGGTTACGAACACGCTCCCATAAAGAATAATATTACGCGTGTCGTTCGGTATTTTGTAATTTTTATATTATTTTTTTAAAACTTTTGCTTTTCATGGGGTGACGAATTGTTTTCTCTATTTGAAATTATACTAAATACATATTTAAGGGACAAAAAATAAATTGCAACATGCTAATTTATATTCAGAAAATACGGCTTGTGGGATCAAAGTTTTGTGACGTCATATAAAAAAAAAGGAAAAAAGGGCGTGGGGTGGGGGGTCTACGTTTTGTGACAAAGTATGACGTGGGGGTGGGTCAGGTAAAAAAATCCGCAACATCGTGTGACGTCATTTATAGACGGCTCCTTTAGTCTTGAGGGGTGACACCAGGAGCTACCGCCCCGGGTGAAACTAACCCTAGCGACGCCTCTGCTACAGAGCTGAAAAACCAACAGGCCTAACTGGTATAAAAATGTGCTGGTAAATTAATTGATTTTTCAAATTTGTCATCCATTCCTGTTGTACAAGTGAATAGCTATTTACCCTAACAATGTGCCATATTTATTAGGGTTTGTCGTTTTATTTGAGGGGGAAAAATGTATATTATTTGAAAAGGCCATTCAAGAATAAGTGAAAGTCATGTATAATCTACAGATACGAACTATTTCAATGTCCTCTTACATACATTTAAAAAAAAATTGTGTAGCGTTATTGCATATGAGAGTACTTTTAAAGAGGTCAATGTTTTAAGGTGAGGGTCACTGTTTACTGAATATTTATGCAAGTGGTTAAATATTGTTGAAATATTTAAGATACCGTATAAATCTCTAGCAGAAAATAAGGATGTTTGTTAAAAGCTTGGACGCAAGAAGGTAACAAACACAAGAGAACAATAGAAGAGATATATTATTGAATTTAGATGATGCAAAGAATGTTACGTATTAGTCCATTGGAATAGAAGATGACTTACAGCGGCTAGGTTTGACAATTCATTGGATGTGAGAGATCGATTGTAGTGGAATACCACTACTACTTGTAGTACAAGCACTATTTGGAATTGGTGAGCCACCAGAATCGCCAAACTTATTGTGCTGAAATAAATAAACTCATAACGAAAATAAAAATGTGTAGTCTTTGTTGCAATGCATCAAATATGAAAACTGTTATCTATTATACAATATTAATAGATCATTATTAAGTTGCTTTACTTATTTTAAAAAAGTGCAATATTTAGCTTAATTAAAATGTAAATTTTAAAAATTATTCTGAGTATTCTGGGTACATAATAAATTAAAAAATTTTAAGTCGTTATTTCCCTTAGGCCTTAGACATAATGTTCAAAGTATTAAACTGTTTAAAAAAATTGCCTTTCATATGTAACTAATGGTCTATTATTTTAAAATATTCTTAAATTTCTTATTTGTTTTACTTTTTAATTAAGATCTTTCTTATTCCTGCGCATAATTTAATTTAGACAACTAAATTGTGTCGCTAATTTTGTTATACTTCTAAAACAGGGGAAGTAAACATGAATAAAATACATGTACGTTTATTTAATTTTAATTCATAATTGATCTGATACTGATTTGAAAAAATTTGCTCGGTAAATTGAGTAAAAATTTAATCACTTAATTTTTATTAATTATATTTTTATAACGCAAATATAGATACAGTTAAGTAGTGATTCATTTTTCACGAAATCGGTTAGTCGCGGTAATTTCATGGTTCCCAAATTTTGTGACGTAACGCAGCCAATTCGTTCTGCTATGGGGCCGTCCATGACTTGAATTATTTGTAACTTCCCCCTCCCTCTTAAAAAAAAAAAAAAAAATTAAAAATATTTAAAAATCCCTCTTTTCACAAACTTTCACAAAGGTACGTGACAATTTCGAAAAAAAAAAGTTTTTTATTAACATAATAACTAATTTTAAATATAAAACAACGTGACATCACACAAGGCCGAACACCCGCCTCCCACCAGTCACGAACTGCCACACTTTCTTACACTCCCTTCCCACCATTCCTGTAGAGTGTGACATACATTGTGGACGGCCCCTATGCAAATTATAAGGAGGATAACAGGTTTTGTTTATGTACGCACGCATAAATAAATAATATTAATAATGCGAGGGAAAATGTGTAAGTAACAAAAAATAAATTTTTAATAAATTGGAAAAAAATATTATATGAGTATGTCCTTAAATTTTAAAAGCTCAAATTAATTTTAATCCATTAAAATTTTAAATGATTAATTCATTAGTTATTGTTGATTTCCACAGCTTTAGATATACAGCAATTTTATTCTTATTCGGGCAATTTAATTTTTAAAATAATATTTACGAGCACAATCCGTTTGATAATACAAGAATGAGCTGTTCATTGAAAGCTTCAGTATGTTATTCATTTGATATTATATATCTTATATATAAAGATAAGTTAAGATAAGGGGCCGTCCATAAACTACTTCACGCAATTTTCGACCATTTTTAACCCCCCCCCTCAGTGGCGTAGCTAGAACTTTTGCCGCCCGGGGCGGTCTCCAAGTTGCCACCCTTTTAGGGGCCGTCAATAAATGACGTCGCGCATATGGGGGTGAGAGGGTATTCACACATTAGACGTCACATCAAATCTCACAACTTAAAATAAAAGTTCCACATTATTTAATGACGTTTCACTTGACAGAGCTTCACGCGTCTTTCGATATTCGAGTGTTGCCTCACACTAAAAACATATTTAAATGAGCTCCCCCCTCCCTTAAATAAAAAAAAATTATGTGAAATATGCCCATTTTCAAATATAATATACGGCTTTTATGGTGGGAAGTGTGGGAGCTTTGTGACTTCATATGGAAGAAGGGTTCTAAGGGGCTGAAGAACTAGCGAAAATTGTGTAACTTCTTTTAAGGACGGCCCCACAAGTCAACATATGATGATTTTTATAAATTAATAAACATGAATAAATGATTGTAATTGAAACGAAATAAAGGTGGGGAAGATTTTTACCATTGCATGCCCTATTTATGTAAGCGGCAATAAAAGATTCTGCGTAAGATTATATACCTATAAATTATAATTACACATTTATAAAAATACAAGTTACTTTCTTAAAGGCCAAAATAAAGTTATTAAATTCGCAGGCCCCCCTCCGAAAAAAAAAAAAAGTCAGAAAGAAAAAAAACAACACATTCCAAATTTACAACCAAATAATTTTACCAATTAATAATATGTTTTTTATTTTTAATTTTTAAATATATGATTTTTTTTATAAAAAAAGAATTTTTTTCCATAAGTATGTAAACATATTTATACATTTAAACACTAAACTTTCTTAGTAGAAAAATAGTGTATTATGCTATCAACATTTAGACTACCCAACAATATCTCAACAGGAATAACGGGTAATTTTCTGATGATTGTATAATCTATAGAGCAATTATGTCAGAACAAGAAAGCAAAATTTTACAAAAGACTTAGATGAATTAATAAAATGTGAAACTAACTGGAGTATGTCCTTTCACCCAGAAAAATGTCAACTGCTAAGAGTAACAAAGAAAAAGAAACAAGTAATTTCAAAATACTTCATTCATGGAAAAGAACTAGCCCAAACTAAAGATGCAAAATACTTAGGAGTCATAATAAATGAGAAACTATCATGGAGTCCACATGTCAATGAAGTTATTAAAAAAAACTCAAACAAAACCTTCGATTTTATAAAAAGAAACTTTTACAAATTTAAATGTAATAAAAATATAAAACTAAAATGCTACCTCACCCTGGTGAGACCTATACTAGAATATGCATCTTCTGTTTGGGACCCATTCCCCAACGAAAATATTTAAAACTAGAACAAATTCAAAAAAGAGCTGCCAGATTCCTTACTGGGGAATATTCAAAACTCACAAGAGTAACACTATTAGTTAAATCATTAAACCTTGAAAACATTCTTAGGAGGTTTATAATGTTGGGTACATAAATTTTCTTATCTATTCTGTTGAATATACTTTAAAATAGTTCAAGGGGGCCTTTTCCCCCAATTTTTCAAACAAAATATATCTTCTTGTAGTGTAGTTATACCCAGGTCTGTCTAAGGCCACTGCAACCTTTGAGTCCGCAGTGTTCCCCACCTATTTTAATTTTCACTTATTATCCTTATTAATACCTTGTCCTTTCCCAAACTGAGCCCGTCCCATTCCTTTTCACATACTAAGCCGCATTCTTCTTCTTCTTCGTTCTCAATATTGAATATTGAGTTTTGCGTACCGCGAGTTTTGCGCCAATTGGCCCGTGGTCTCAGATTTCAGCCTGCTGTATTTTCTGGATTTGCAAGGCAGCGGTTGTTTGTTTGGCAAGTGATGCAGCGTTCACATGCCGCGGCTAAGGGTTCCACGTATTACCCCGCCGCTTTTCACCCATTTGGAGCTGGGTGGGACTCGGGGACGCCCTAGGCCCCGGGAACAAATCCCTGGCTTCCCATGGATTCGAACTAGTGACTATTGGAACGCCAGTCGAGCACGCTTGCCACTCGATCACCGCGGGCCCCCTAAGCCACATAGGGCCCCGCAATTGTTAAGACCGACCCTGCATACAGCCATAAAAACCTGGATCCTTTTTCTTTAATATTTAACTGTTCTTTACCAATGTAAATAATGAAAATTATTTGATGTTCAAATTCTCCACTTAGTAGATTACACAGTATTATTATTGAATATTTCTTGCAAGGACATGCAACTCATCAGAAAGTTCTTTTATGTTCTTTTATAATAGATAAACATATTTCTTGTTTTTCTTCTTGCTCTAAAGATAGAACCCAGTCTTCTAAATAATCCCCACTCATATTTTTCTCCTTCTAACTCGGCGTTCAGTTGATATCTACAACTCTCTATTACAGCATTCTGTATCAGCACTTTTTTTCTTTTTTCTTTGAAATGTGTTTGCTTTAATTTACATTAAAACAAATACGGGTTCCCATAAATTCAGATGGAATATAAAAGAAAAAGATTTCACTGAGCTGAGTAAAATTCCAGCTTCTGATCACGTTTCAATACTTACTTATTTAGTTGTCAATTTTGCCAAGACGCTTGAAATTTTAAAATGTGTTTTTTTTTCGAAATTATTTATGGCTATTGCCTATTGTGGTGTTAATAAAATGAGAAATTTGAATATTTTCATATAGTAAGTATCCATAAATTAGACAATTTCAAATTATTTATTATTTTTATTTGATAGGTGTAACATTTTTAATGAATAACCGTATTTTAATTATAAAAAAACTATGTGCGATACTTAAATGCAATAAAAACAAAACAAATTTTTAGTTTAGTAAGTTACCTTACAATAATTTTCTGAAAACTGAAACAGTTACATAAAATTGCTACTTGCAAGATAAACTCAACATTTGAACCCCCATGTAATTTTGGTAATTGTTAGCGTATCATTCTGCGCATGTCGAAATTCCATGTAAAAACTGACGAGGCGATATTAATAATACATGTTTTTTTCGGACCAGTGGTGACGTGGGTGCAGTTTTCTTATAAAAGCGCCATCTGTGATTTATACCGCTTAATTTTCCAAAGAAATCGATACCTTTGTTCGGGCGATTTAATTTTTTAAAACGGTTTTGCTTTAGTTATAACAACTACTAAATAATCAAACAAATGTTGCGCAATTCCATTAATTAGGATTCGAAATTAAGAATATTTTTGTTTCACCTTGGTTGTCCAACTTAAAAAAAAAATAAAAATAAAATTAAATTAAAAAGCTGTTGTCAGAAATTACGTTACTTTTTAAATACCCACAAGTGCCGCCCTCAAAATGTGTGCCGCCCGGGGTGGACCGCCCCCCTTAGCTACGCCACTGCCCCCTCCCCCTGTCATAAATCTTGGAACCCCCCCCCCTCTCCCCTAAAGTACGTCACACTTTCGTACAAAAATATTTTTTATTAACAATATAATTAAAATTTAACATCAAACACCGTGACGTCACACATGGCCGAACCCCCTCCCCCTGTCACAAACTGTCCCACTTTCTTACACCCCCCTCTGGAGCATGACGTACTTTATGGGCGACCCCTAAGATTTGATATTTGATGTTACACACATTTTAGTTCAATGTAAAAATGTGGTAAAATCAGAGTTGACTTTCCCCACGTTACATGGCCTCCAGCTTTGTTGTTAAGAAATATGAAGATTCGACTATTAAAAGACTTAAACTAAATCTATCCCTATTAAGCCTAAATTCACAATTATAACTAAACCTAACCCCAGCCCTAAATTAACAAATAAAAATTCTAAAATTAAACCTAAATAACAAAGGAAGAGAACACGGAGTTAATTGCTATGTAAGCCTCTTGGGAAAGACAATTCAGATTTAGCCACAAATGTTCCCTAGAATTAAATTTGTTGCTTTTTTTTCCCCCGTGAGAATCAAAATTATATACCGTAGTTCATATTCTTGTTACAGCTAAAAAAAAATGTTTTTACATTCATCTCTTCTACGCGTTCTTATTGTTTTCGAAGCAATAATCTTTTGTACATAGTCTAATGTATAATGAATCAAACATTTCTTTAAACGATAAACGCGGCCTCTATGCGTCGAAATGAGGCAAAATGCCATTATATTTATATGTTGTAGTTAGGATATTAATGTTTTACATTGAATGCATTGTAATTTATGTGTGTTATTATGTAACTAAAACGTACTAAATGATAGACGAATCAAGAGTAAATTAGTAACTATACATAAAGCAATTAACTACATTTTAGAAATACAACCCTCAGATAGCTTTCTTATCCCGTATGCAAGAATAAGCACATTTTTACACATATTCGTTTTCTTTTTTCCCTTCCGGTATTCGGGAGTGGAATGGTTTGCCTAAAGAAACCAGGAAAGCCAACACTTTATCATCATTTAAAACTCTAATAAGAATACAGGACTAAACACAAACCATAGATATACGTAGGACGCAATAATCTTTTGTACAGAAGGAGCGTCTATAATATATAAGATAAGATTAATTAATATTTAAAGAATGCTTCGATATTTGCTCAATTTTTATTTCATCTTATCTAATAATTTTAATAGAACCTTCCAGTTTAAAAATTAAAAATAAAAATTTAAAAATTAAAGAGAGAGAGAGAGAGAGAGAGAGAGACGAAGAGAGAGAGAGAGAGTGATAGAGAGAGGGGGAGAGAATATTTTTGAATATGCAGCCATGTTACTAGGATCACCATATACTTGTGAGCAAAGAGCTCTACCATGAAGACCAACAAGAGTAAAGATACTTTGAATATTCTAATTTGAAGGCACAATTTCAGTGTCCAGTATATTAGCTGGTGTAATAAAATCGTGCATTTTTTTCCAATATTCAGTTACTGCCCAAAACTTCACATGAATTTCGAGTCACCACATCTTAAAAGAAAATGAATAAAAATTTCTTTTCAACTGTTTGCTTCATAACAAGAGTAAATGGAGATGTTCCTTTTTTACAGAAAAACGTGCAGGCAGTGATGAGAATCTCAAAAATCGATTTCACTTCTAATTAATTTTGGTTTTTTGTTTTTGTAAAATTGTTATAGGCGTATCTCATTAACAAACTGATTCTATTATTAAATAAATATGCTAGCAGCTAGAGATCTTGATAAGATGACATTAGCAAAATAAATCAATTTAATAAATTAAAACCACTTTTGTTTAGTTTTGTTTTTAATATTGATTTTTGATAATGCCATTTACCGTTCTTCCCGTCCGGGGTTCGGGCGTGGATGGGTTGACTGAAGATACCAAAATTTAAAACTCTATTAAGAATGCAGGACTAAACACAAACCATAGATAAGCAAAGGACACAATAATCTTCCGTATAGAAGGAGCGTCTGTAATAGATCAGATATATCCAATTTCTGAAATGAAATGTTATGTTAACTGAAGATTATTTTATTGTAAACGGCGCGGCAAACCACAACCAGTAAATAACCTCCCCGAGTCAAAACAGTTGCCCACCCCTGCACTACAGTATCATCATTGCCTGCCGTCCTATCTGGGCCACATGCCACATATGCTCTCCAGGCATCCCGGTCCTAAGCCAGTCTTTCTCACCGTCCCCAGCTGTGGGCCGCCACTCTTTAGTATAGTACTATGCTAACTATATTTTAAAAAGGCATAGACATAGAGCTATTAATAGTATAGCTATCGTATAGCGCAGTGGCGTAGGTGTCACCCAGTGCAGATGTGATAGCTCATAGTGTCAAAGTCAACCCCATTGTGGCCATAGACCACCTTCTACTCTGTCAGTGCCTAATAAGGGTAATATACAAAATGTCACGTTTTGGTGTCACCCCTTGTGGTGGGCTCACCCGGTGCGGTCCGCACCTCCAACTAGTGACGCCTCTGGCTTAGCTATTAAATACAATCATTCACACTCCTATTGACTATTGTAACATATTGTTGTGCACTCAAGCCATTGCACTACTAATAGGATTAGGACTAGGTGAACCGGCCTTGTTAATGGGAGATAAGCAAATAAACTTATATGACAAGCTATTCATGAAGCATACCACATTTCTTAAAATTAAAATGTATTTAGTACAACTACAATAGATCATCAAAACAATGTATGGGACACAGATAACGTTTGTCTTATATTAAAGTATATATATGTTTTATGTAACTAAATGATATCTGTCAGGATGGCCGAGTGGTCTAAGGCGCCAGACTCAAGGTTGACTATACCTTCCCATGTTGCATGGGGTCGAGTGTTCTGGTCCACGAATGTGGGCGTGGGTTCAAATCCCACTTCTGACATTTTTTTTTTCCACGCCCTTCTTTCATTTAGTATTTATTAAATATGAACAATATGTCTTAGTCTTTTAGCTTGAACTTTTTTGTTAATATTGCATGTCCATCCTATACATAACAAGTATTAAGGCTCTAATGCACAGGTCCCCAGGAATATGACAATGTAATTTTAAGTCGATTTTTTTTCCTCCATATTTTTGTGTAAATAATATATAAAATAAGTCAAGTTGTAAAATTATCCTGGTATAAGTATAAGGCAATAGGTAATAAAAATGAGTTTTCTGCTCTACTTGATTTATCTGTAATCTAGTGTATTGCAATATATTAAATGGAAAAAAAAAATTACAAATACACTTGGTACACATTCTGATGACAGTGACAGACTTCATGTGAGAGGAAGAGACTTTCTCTATTTGTTACAACTAGATATAGGTTTATGACACAAGTCACAAGGCCAGTTAGCTGTTGTGTCATTGAACACAGTAACTGTAACAGTCACAAGGCCAGTTAGTAGTAAGCTGTTGTGTCATTGAGCACAGTAACTGTAACAGTCACAAGGCCAGTTAGTTAGCTGTTGTGTCATTGAACACATTAACTGTAACAGTCACAAGGCCAGTTAGTTAGCTGTTGTGTCATTGAACACAGTAACTGTAACAGCACATTACCCCAGCAAAACTCTTATGTTTATTAAATGCATTCAATTTAAAATATTAATTTTCTTTTTACAAAAAACATAATGACATGATGGTACACATAGCTAGGTTTAACTCAGAAAAATGTTTGATTGATTTGGAAAGTAAAGTTTGAAGAAGTGTGTAGTATGTGCCACTACAGGATACCACAAAAACTGACTGACAGAATCAACGCTTCTTACAAAAGACTTACATGTAGAATCAATCATGGCCAAAACACAACAGCGGCTTTTGGGGTACAGAATGGAGTCTGCTTCCGCCTTTCTTATACTTGCTATTGACTGGATAATGAAAATGTCTACAACCAGAAGAGAAATGGTATTACACTAATGAAGCAACTTGATGACCTGGATTTTGCGGATGATCTGGCCCTAATATCACACACACAGCAACAGATGCAGGAGAAAAATAACTATATAGCACAGTTCTCTGCTAGTGTTGGCCTGAACATTCACAAGGGAAAAAGCAGTCCTTAAAATAAATTAAAAAATACATCAAGCAACATCCCAATAACACTAGGAGGAACAAATCTTGAGGAGGTGGATAGCTTTACATACCTCGGTAGCATCATGGACATGCAAGGAGGGACAGATGCTGATGTTAGAGTGAGAATTGGCAAAGCAAGAACAGCATTTAAGCAGCTAATAAAAAGTTTGGAGCTGTGACATCTTGACCCTCCAGACCTAGGTCAGGAAATTCAACACCACAGTAAAGCCTGTCATGCTATATGGAGCAGAAACATGGTGAACTACAGCAGCCATTTCGAAAAGCTTAAAACATTTATCAACACATGTCTGCATAGAATTCTCAGAATCCACTGGCCCAACATCATTATCGAGGACCTCTGGCAACATACACAACAAGAGCCAGTGGTAGAGCTAATAGGCCAGCGCAGATGGAGATGGATTGGCCACACTCTCAGAAAGCCTACATCTAGCATTTTGAGACAAGCCCTCACTTGGAACCCCCAGGACAAGAGGCTCCAAAAAGAGTGGGCACAGCTGGGGACAGCTAGAGAGATTGGCACAGGACCGGGATGCCTGGAGAGCCTTAGTTTATGGCCTATGCCCCAGATGGGACGACAGGCAATGATGATGATGATGTTGTTAGTGCAGTCTTGAATTGGAAGTAGGAATTCTACGAATGTCTAATTCCATTGGGGGCACAAAAAGAGAAATACCTTTAGATTTAGAGCAACAGAGATAATATGGGTATCTGAAGAAAAGAACAGACAGTTGTAATCAATGCAAACTTTTACAGGGAGTCAATGAAGTGAGTTAAGAAGTGAAGTGATAAGGTCATGTTTTTTTACTTTAAGAACTAAACTGACAGCTGAATTTTTTACTTTTTGTAGTTTTTTGAGATATTGTTTGGCAAAAATTATTACTAATACTATTACCTAAACCTTTTTGTCATAAAATTTTTTTTAGCAAAAAATGTGACTGCTTTAATTGTTTAAATACTTAAAATCATGTCTAATGATTATAAATTTAAAAAATAAATTGGCTGAAAGTGAAAATAAAAAAGCCAAATTTTATACACTCAAAGCAAGAATAAATGTAATTAATTTTAATTTTATTTACATTCTTGAAATATCTGCTAATTATCAAATCACTATCTTCACTTACACTCATTTAGTTTGGAGAAATAATGAATGCTTCTTGATATTCAAAAGTAAAAGATAAATAAAAAGGACTTTATTCTTTTAGTGCCTTTTATTTTTAAAAAAAAATAATAATAAAAAAAAAAACTTTCTCTTCTTTTATTCACTAATAATTAGCTCTCCAAACAGTATATACAAGTAATACAACTCAAGTTAATATAAACATCAAATGTCATTTGAATGTTTTAATAAAATGACATCTTTATCTTGAGTCTCCTTTCATCTGTTGCAGGTATTCCTCGTAATCTATACTTTTACCATGCTTTGCTTCATTGTAGTATTTCTTTTGTATAAATTTTCTCCCTGAGTACCCACAAACTCCAATCTCCGGTTTGTCCTGCAAAAGTTTTTTAGAAAATAGATGTTACTTACAGAGAAGGCAAACTAAAAACAAGGATTTATAATTTTAACACCAGAATTACACAAACAATGGGACAATTCGATTTAAATGACTGAGGAGAGAAGCACCAGCAAAATAAAGGCAGATCTAGGTTTAAAATGGCTAAATTATTTGAAAAAGATCAAGAATAGCAGTGAATCAAAACATCCAAAAGAAAGGCAGCAGATCTGAGTCAAAGGTTGTGGTGAGGCAGGACAAAGCTGTACAGTAACAGTGAATCTACAAAAATGAATGGAAAATATTTTTTGTAAAAAAAATTGTTCTAACTTGGTTTCTTTTAAAGAAAAGAATTAATTATAAAATTATTTCAGATTCAGTAATATTATGGTTTGAGTAATTTTAAAATAATTTAACTAGTGTTAAAAAGAGATGTACTATGACAAAATCCATTTTTAACGCATTAGTTTGTGATTTGTATAAATTTTAGGTAGGGGTCTACTGATATGCATTTTTGCTGATATTGCCGATATCGATATTTTTTTTGTGCCGATAAGAGTATTTGTTAAGACAAAAACCAGTGGTCACTTTTCAAGAATTGTATCCAAACTCTAAGCATCCTAATAAGCATTTTAATCCTGACCCTAATACTAAATTCTGTATTGGGTATTAAAATCCTCAAATTTGAGGCAACCCTAAATTCCCTAACATAAGTGTAGGTATGGTAACCAGACAAAATCACAAGGTGAGAAAATGACAAGATGACAAAACAAGTGACAAAATAACAAGTGACAAGGTTTTTTCACCTTGTCGTTTTGTCATTATGCAGTCGCAGAACATGCTGCTATTTAAATAATTGATTTCACTTATATACATATTGGGAATGAAAATTAACATGTTCTTTTTTAAGTTAATTTTTTGTTGTGTCACTGCAGAATACCATAGCTAATACAGTAGCGACTGTGACATCAAAGCGTTTTCATAATATTCTGGTACATAGATAATATACAAATACATGTCATCACTGTTAGAGTAGTTCAGCTAATGAATGATTTTCTTTTTTAAATTCGCTTAGTTTGCCGAAACATTTTTCAAAGAGTAACACACAGTGCTGCGGTAATGTCAGTCAAAAGGTGAGTAACGGTCAAGGTTAGTATTTATTGATAGGCCTACCAGACCTACCTGTCCTCAAATTCAATTTTGGCGTTATATTGACAGTTTTCCTGCTAAGTACGTGCTTGTCAAAGTCATCTGACTTAAAATTACCACATTGATATAAACTTTAATGTTTTCTAAAAAATTAATTTCTTTGATGAGAGCTGACTCAAACGGGTGGTGACGTCACATGTTCTTTGATGTCACCATCACACAGCGCGAGGCGAAAATTTAATACATTCTCTAATTCGTTCTCAAAAATTAAGGAAAAATACTGACTAAACAGTAAAACTGTCATTTTTTCCCAACAATTAACCGATCCTCAAAAACGAACTCACTTGACAACATCTGATAATATGACGTTTTAATACCTTTGACTTAGATATTAAAAATTATTCAATTAGGTTTACTTCTTTGTTCTGACAAAAAATGTTTTTTGAATTTGCTGTGTTGACACTAGGGCTGCCAATATTGTTGAAAAATGCTGCCCGGGTACCCGTCCAAAATTTGAACGGGTACCCGGGTTACCCGTTCGAAATGCCTCAAAATTTTAGTCATTTTTTTATGCCCTCTATTACTACCATTAGCCTTTTACTGCTTTGTTTATTGTGGAAATGTAAATTTTGATGTAATGAGTCAACGATTGTAAAATGATGACATTGAAATACTACTGTAGAACAGTGGTGTAAAAGCAGTGAGCAGAGGGATGGTATGTTTGCATCTTATCTTATATAGACGCTCCTTCAATGCAGAGGATAATTGCGTCCACAGACCATGACAGATGATCTGTTGGCAAGTGATGCAGCGGTCACAGGCCATGGCTATATGGGTTCCACGCATTACCCAGCCACCTAACTATTGTCTAGTTAGGTAACCATTCAGAGCTGGGTGACTCGGGGTAAGGTGATTTTTTGAGCAGGGGGGTGTGCTAATAGTATGACGAAATGGCGGGTTATTTCTAGTTCATAGCTGTAGCTGACAACTGTTTTAATTGACACAACTTTTCAGGACTTGCCCCTACTTTGTGGACCCATCCCCCAGCATTTATTTTTGTAATATGGTACAGATTGTTCAAATGATTGAAATATGATTTTAAAAATAATTTTTTTTAAAAATAATAATTTACCCCCCCTAAGCTGTTGT
>MUZC01000397.1:30412-116935 GCA_002072015.1 Radix auricularia | reverse complement strand
CCCCCCCCCCCCCCCCCATTTATTTTCGTTATTAAAGTGAAAATCATTCAACGATTGCAATCGTTTTTTAAAAGTATGGTGGGGATAGGAGTGGAGACACGTGTGCGTCGGTTTGGGGGGGGGGGCATTGGCTCCCTCTGTCGGTAACAACGATGAGCGGCGTATTTCAAAGCCAATGCGAAGGTCATTTCTAGCCCTTCCTAGTTAATAGTAGTTATCAGCGTTGTGTTTTATTTTCCTTATTTGAACAATTCAAAGAACTAAAACCTTTTTGTTTTAAATGATTTTTGTTTCATGTTTTTTGAAAAAAAACTGTATCAAAATACTTTGTAGTTTGTCGAGACGTGTTTTATTTCCCTTTAACACTTATTTCTTTTTAAGCATTTTCATGTTAATACGAATTTCACAATATTTATTTCAAACCAAAAGTTTTAATTTGATAAATTATTCGCAAACCGAAATTTGAACACAGAAGAGCCACAGTTTAAACACTGGTGGTAAAGATATTGCAGTAACATTTTCACGGGTAGCCGAGCGCCATTTTACTACCCAGGTACCCGTTGACAGGCCTAGTTGACACACTATTGTCTGTACATCACAGCCACAGGTGCTTTTATGTCAAATCAGACAGGAGGCAAAAATTTGATGCATTTTCTTGTTGCTTTACAAAACATAGTAAAAATATGGACAGACTGTTAAACGGTCTTTTTTTGAATGGTTAGCTGCTCCTAAAAAAACAAGCGTCTTAACAACCTTAATATAAAATAATAATTTCAATCTGCTGTGCAGTAATGGACATATAATTTTACAGTTTAAATCTAAATAATATTTTATTTAAAATTTTTAAAAATTTTCCTTCAAAATGTCACTTATTATGAAATGTCTGTGACCTCAATTTTGGGACCTATACATTCTACCAATATGGCAAAGGGTTAAAATGTTACCTTTGGAAACATCTCGCAGTTTGTCATGCTTGATCAAATATTATTTCAAAATGGAAAAGATTTATAATTTTGAAGACACTTAGTTTGGGCATACTTCCTAAGTTCTCTGTACTAGACTTAATATACTAACTAACAAGGTGAAAATGAGAATAGCATCATATAAGATAAGAAAGATAAAGTTGATAACATGCCAAAATGTAATCAAGTCTGTGGACAAATTATGAATAAATTGTAGAGCAAACAAGATGAGAAAAGGAAAAAAATTGATTTTGGTTGCTGATTAAGTATACTCCAGTGCTAAGGATCCAATCAAAAGCTGATATGAAGACAGCCACAACAGTTAGCAGGAACACTTCTCTTACTGAGCACAAGACTCCTACATTCAAGATTCCTATTAACATGCTGTCAATCTGGGTTTAATTTTTCCTCTTCAATATATTTTAGATTTACTAATTGAAAGACTTAAAATGTGTGAAGCAATTTTTTGTGAGTAAGTTAAAATAAAGGTAATAAAGGTGCAACTAAAACCAGGAAACAAACCAAATTGATGTAAACTTTAGGATGACCCAAGGCTCCACAGCTGTTTGACCAAACATGGTTTGAATTAACAATCACAACTGGATCCTCAGCAATCAAATTGATTGCCCATTGGGGGTTAATCTAAGAATAAAAAGTAATTGAGTTACAATATAATTACATAGTAAATTTTGTTCTACTTATTATAATTAACTGTGAGATGATAAATAAACTTTCATACGAAATACGAAGATTGCATATCAACTAGTGTGAGCATGAATATCAGCTTTTATAAAAAGATGCATTCAGTCAAAATAACGATATAGTGGAAAATGGTCTGACAAACTCATTTGTTTATTATGTTCATCTTTGTTCTTCCCATAAAAAAAGAAATGACGTATTACTTTTTTTTTTCCCAAATGAATTAGATGTATGATAACTAGACTTTGAGGCTGTCCATAAATGATGACACACAATTTTTGCAGATTTTTACCCCTACTTCCTCCTGTTGTCACAGGTTATCACAAAAGCATAGACCCCCCCCTCCAATATGACGTCACAAAACTTTGCCCACCCCCCACCCCATAATTTTTTATTTTACTATTTGAAAGTAAGCATTTTCAAATAACTTTATTGTCATTTAAGTGTGTTGCTATTGTGAGGCTGTCCTCTAATATTGTAACAAGCAATGTAAAATGTCAATAAATAAATTGTAAGCAATCAAATATTTAAGAGAAAATATTATTTAAATTTGTGCCTTTTGATGTGACTTCACATTTCTTAAACAACCCTCCCCCCTCGTCAAACATCATCACAAATGTGTGACCCCCCCCCACCCCCCAGGTGCTTGATATCATTTATTGAAGGTAATTTAAATATTTAAATAACACTGCCTTCAGTTACTACAAAATATTATCTTCAAAAAATAATTTTAAAATACTACACTTCAAGTTTTGCATTTTACTTCAAAATCAATGTTCTCTGACAAATAAATTTCATAAATTGAACCAATAAATTTAAGACAACATATATAACTGAGCTTTTAAAAATTTTTAATTTCCATTTAATTTTTTAAAAAGTAAACAATAACAATGTCTGACGATGTTAAATTATAAATTAAATAAAAATTACCAGTTTATCTTTATCTACGAAGCGTATGTTTCTGTAATCATCTTTCGCCCACAACTAGAAAAAAATTAGACAAATATTATAATAATAATATAATTTAACATGCAATAAAATAATAATTATTAATAAATTAATACTAATAAGATTTTTAATTTTAAAAATGTAAAGTAAAAACTTAAGAGTAAAAATTTAAATTTTAAATGGCAAACGCTATTGGCACAGTTTTGACGTCATAACCATGCCGATAATTTCCAACACTATTCCCACGGTTATGAAATACTCATCTACACTTACTAACTACAAAGTTTAATAACTAATAATGTAAATTATTAGTACAGTTGATATTTAAGTTTAAGGCCACTGACTACTGTTAAATGATTTCATTGTTGTTTAATTTAGTCTAATAAATATTAATTATAGCAATAGCCTGCGTAAATAAAACAAATATAAATTACGACAAAATTTAGTTACTGACACTGACAGACTGTGTCACTGCGACTCAGTGGCAACAAATTATGAAGATGAATATTAGATTTTGAACAAAAAATATCCAAAATAATTGCCAAGCGTTTAACCGTCGTTCGATTCACTGGAATCTTATAAATATATTGCTATTAATGATAGTAATAAGTAATAGTATCATTAATCATTACTATTGGCAAGAATCTGAGTCTTAAATATAGCATAAAATTAAAAAAGTAAAAGTGAGTCTGTACTGACTGTACACTGTACTCTGTCTCAATCTCTGTTCTGTAAATTACTGTAAAAGACTGAGTAAAGTATAGGCGTAACAGTGACAGTGACTAACAGAATAGATAACACAGGCATGGGGTGGGGGGAATAACAAAATTTCTCTGGATATTAGTATTAGCCTGCTTGAGTGTTCGCAAACATCTTCACTGTGATTGTGATTGTAAAATAAAAACAAACAAAAAAAGTAGGACTGCATCCGCTAACCATAAAAAGTACTCTTCCTTGTAGTGTAGAGACAGTAGAGTAGACTAACCACTCAGCTGGAGAAGCTGATGAATAATACTCATAATAATAATGCTATTAATACTTATACTAATACGTCTAATACTAATTAGTAATAGCAATAGTAGTAATACGGTTTAATACGGCACGGTCATAGTATAATATAGTAGAGTTAGAGTCATACGCTTGCTTTGACTTTGTCGTTAGCCATTTTTTCAATGAATGATGAATCTCTACATTTTTATGTTTACCTGTCCAGTATGTGTGGGTTTATTTATATTCGGCCCTTCATTAATGAAATGGCAAGCTGATAGCGACAGTGATCGCAAGCTTAAGGGTACACTGAGTTTTGTTTTGGACAAAATTCTGAGGACAGTAGCCATCTTTGAAAAATGCGACCTTCAGTAATTCTTGTCTCCCTTGTAAAGGGGAGCTTATTCTCAAAATGTAGTGTGAGAATTTTTTTTTAAATGTGAATGGTGATCTCCCGCAATTCCACCGAAAATTCAAAGAAACATTTCATTAGTACAGTGGTAACTCGAGATACGAATGCTTCACACTGAGTAGTGTAATTGATCTATAATCTATAGAACAATCAAGTCAGAACAAGATAGCAAAATTTTACAAAAAGACTTAGATGAATTAATAAAATGGGAAACTAACTGGAGTATGTCCTTCCACCCAGAAAAATGTCAACTGCTAAGAGTAACAAAGAAAAAGAAACAAATAAATTCAAAATATTTCATTCATGGAAAAGAACTAACCCAAACTAAAGATGCGAAATACTTAGGAGTCATAATAAATGAGAAACTATCTTGGAATCCCCGTGTCAATGAAGTTATTAAAAAATCAAACAAAACCTTAGGCTTTATAAAAAGAAACTTTTACAAATGTAACAAAGATATAAAACTAAAATGCTATCTCACCCTGGTGAGACCTATACTAGAATATGCATCTTCAGTATGGGACCCATCCACCAAAGAAAATATTGATAAGTTAGAACAAATACAAAAAAGAGCTGCCAGATTCATTACTGGAGAATATTCAAAACTGACAAGAGTAACACCATTAGTTAAATCATTAAACCTTGAAACACTAGAGGATAGAAGAACCAAGAGTAAATTAGTAATTATACATAAGGCAATTAATTCTAATTTAGAAATACAACACAAAGAAAACCTAATACAACCCTCAAATAGACATAAAGACAAAAACACCTTTCTTATTCCATATGCAAGAACAAACACATACAAGTTTTCTTTCTTTCCGTCCGGTATTCGGGCGTGGAATGGGTTGCCTGAAGAAACCAGGAAAGCCACCACTTTATCATCTTTTAAAACTCTAGTAAGAATACAGGACTAAACACAAACCATAGAAATACGTAGGACGCAATAATCTTCTGTACAGAAGGAACGTCTGTAACATATAAGATAAGATAAGATAAGATTGCAGTGGCGTCGCTAGGGGGGTGCGGAGGGGGCGGGCCGCCCCGGGTGACACCATCAGGGGGGTGACACCAGACCATAAAACTCTATATATTCCCGTTATCTGGCACTGGAAAACTCGAAGGAGTCCTATGGATTAAATCATGAGGGGGTGACACCGTGAGCTACCGCCCCGGGTGACACCATGAGCTACCGCCCCGGGTGACACCAACCCTAGTGACGCCTCTGATTGATTGCATAATGTTATGGTTAGATTTAAGGTTATTGTTAGGGTATGTACTGTTTTGACATTTCAAGATTTTCAACCGTTTCTTTGTTCTACATTTGAATGAATTAGTTGTCCACTTTGTTGATAGTGTCTTGCTTTGGCGAAACCTGCACTAGAATATGCATCCTCTGCGTGCAACCCATAAACCAAAGAAAACATTGTTGAAATAGATTAAATTATTATTTTTAAAGCTGCCAGATTCATTTCTGGAGAATATAAAAAACTGCCTAGACTAAGACAATTAGTTAAATAATTAAATCTTGTAACACTAGAAGAACAAAGAGCTAAGCTGTAATAATACACGAGGCAAGTAATTCTCACTTGGAAGTACAACCTAAAGATAATCTAATACAGTGGTTCCCAAATTTTTTTGACCCCCTTCATAGTAAAACTTGCCCACGGACCCCCAAGTGAAAAAACTACATATATATGTGCAGAGTAAAAAAAAATACAAATAAAAAAAGCAACATGTTGATGGAGGAGTATTTATTGAAATTATAACTTCTGTTTAAAAAAAGAAATTAAAATATTTAATGATTAGGATGAAAATGATGAGGTTTTTATAAGTGTACGAGCAATAAAGCCCGTCCAAAAACGTTCCACTGGTTTTCGGTGGCATGTTGTATCTCCCCTCTAACATCCGTATCGACCAGCCATAAATAATAAATGTGCATCACGTCAAAATTACTATTCATTGTTATACTTATAACAATAACCCGTAAAAACAAACTGTAAATCCCAACGCGTACCGTTCAGAATAAAGTCTTGGAAAAAAATGCTGCACACAAAATTACTCGCTTTGAACGTCCGCGTAAACTTGTTCAATATGAGATTATTTTTTTTCTTCTGATTGGCTTGCGGATTCTTCATGAGTTTGAGGGAGCAATCGCTATCGATGACCGCACAGAAAATAGCCTTTTATTATATCGGAGGATTTATGTCAGACTCGAAGTTTTTAGCGCATTTTCGAGATGTCGAAATCGCTATTGCCCCCGTTTTGTCCGTCTGTCTGTCATCACCATGATCACAGGATCCATAAGTCCTAGACCCATGATGTATATATGTTTTTTGTATGTCCTGACCTGCCATTGGTGCATCAACACTCAGTTACTCGATCCGTTAAAAAACCCCGTTAAAACTACCAAAAAACTTTGCGAATCGAGAGTTAACACTGGCACAGGGAACGGCCGCCATTGCCGGAAGTCGAATAGAGCATTTTTCAAGCATTCAAGAGTGGTGCGAAGGCGTGCAAAAGAATTAGTTGTTTTTTTTAGTTGACGTCATTAGAATATGTGTAAAGGTTTAGAGACTTTTACGTCATCATTTGTGGTGACTTGTAGTTAGATTAAAGAGAAAATAAAAAAATTTAAAATGTAAAGAAATGACTTTTAAATTTAAAAATGTCAGGTATATTCATTACACAAGAAAATTCATAAAAATATGTCTAAAATCTAAACACAATTACTGATAACTACATAATGCTGATATCTAACATAAGTACTGATACATAATACGAAAATGCGCTAACACGTCCTGAGTTCCAAAAGGGACCAGGCTTAACATGATTTTTTTTACTAGCAAAGGCAAATCACAATGAGCACTAATTTCTAGAAGGTTTCTATTTCTTTGTGACGAGATTTAACCGTCACATAATCCTTTTTAAAAGTTTATATATTATAGCTAAAGGAAGACGATAAATTAGTCAACAACTTCTGTACAATAACCCATTATGCAGTATATACAATAGGACTGTACAATAACCCATAATGCAGTATATATATTATAATAGGACTGTACAATAACCCTTAATGCAGTATATACAATAGGACTGTACAATAACCCATAATGCAGTAAATATAATAGGACTGTCCAATAACCCATAATGCAGTATATACAATAGGACTGTACAATAACCCATAATGCAGTATATATAATAGGACTGTACAATAACCCATAATGCAGTAACTTATATATAAATATAATAGGACTGTACAATAAACCATAATGCAGTATATACAATAGGACTGTACAATAACCCATAATGCAGTATATACAATACGGTGGGACGTGGTGGCCGAGAGGTAGCGCTCTCGACTGACTGTCATACTGATGGTCACGAGTTCGAATCCACACGAAAGTGAGGATTTGTTCTCGGGGCCTGAGGAGTCCCCGAGTCACCCAGCTCCGAATGGGTACCTAACTAGACAATAGTTAGGCGGCTGGGGTAATGCGTGGAACCCATTGTCATGGTCTGTGGACGCAATTATCTTCTGCATAGAAGGAGCGTCTGTATATCTAAAATATAAGATACAATAGGACTGTACAATAACCCATAATGCAGTATATATACTAGGACTGTACAATAACCCATAATGCTGTATATATAATAGGACTGTACAATAACCCATATTATAAGATATAAAATTGAGATATAATCAGAATTTGTGGTATTTAGTTCAATCATTGATTTAAGTTCCTCGTTTGTGGATATTTCAATAAGCTGCTCCTGTGTTATTATGGTTTCATCTATATTTGGGATCCGAGTTAGTCCACGCGATAAAGGGTTCAAATGCCAGTTGGGAATATCCAAGTGAAAAATGTCCTCAGAGTGCATGAAGAGTTTTAAGTGTTGACAATAAGCCATGCAGTAAATCTTTATCTCTATTTTGAAACTGAGAACATTTTCCTCTCCCCGAGTATTTTATTTGTTATATTATTTTTTTTGGGACGTGGTGGTCGAGAGGTAGCGCTCTCAACTGTCATACCGATGGTCACGGGTTCGAATCCACACGAAGGTGAGGATTTGTTCTCGCGGCCTGAGGAGTCCCCGAGTCACCCAGCTCCGAATGGGTACCTAACTAGACAATAGTTAGGCGGCTGGGGTAATGCGTGGAACCCCTATAGCCGTGGCCTGTGACCGCTGCATCACTTGCCAACAGATCATCTCTCATGGTCTGTGGACGCAATTATCTTCTGCATAGAAGGAGCGTCTGTATATCTAAGAAGATAAGATAATTTCCAGAAAAAGGTTTGCAACAAACGCATACATTACGCTTTTAGTTTTGATGAAGTTTAATTGTTTGCCTTGAAAACGCCATTTTTGCTTCAACATATCGATTGGTTTTTATTTCCCGGCACTTTTCACTGCAGTGCAAGATGAACAGCATCTATTTTTTGTGCACTATTTTACAAAATTTGCCACGCGGTTCCGGTAGTTCTAAACTGCCGCACGGCGTCATTCAGATATCTGCGCTGCCGCGCAGCTTAAAGGAACATTGGTCGTCACCTAATTTTTAAATGTAATCAGTTATCCAGTTGTGAAATCAACAGTGCACCGTAATTAACGCTTTTTAAAATCAGTTATCATCATTGATATCACCCATTAGATGTTGTCAACCAGAGCATTCTCCTGTTACATTGCTGCCCTTTATTAATTAAGTTAAGCAACTAATATTAATAAGCTCTGCATCTTACTACTGCTAAACTTGTCAATAATTAAGTTTATTTTTATAGAATGTCGAGGTTAATGTTATAAGTTATATGGCTTGTTCACGCCACACTTGAGAAAGAAGCTTGGCATTCTATTAATAGTAACAATTCATTCATGAATATTATATATTAAATAAAATAAAATGATTTAAAAACGGTTTTTACTACTTTTAGAACGTGAAAAAACGTTTATTGTATGTAAGTGCTGTTGCAGCAAGCTCTGTTTTAATGCAAATTCTAATTCTATTTTGATACCTGGTGTTAATGCACGTGTTTAATATATATTTAACAAACTCTCATCCATTTCCAGGAGAATTTAATTAAAATGTAATGGTCTAGTTCGAGGTATTCTGATGATTATTTTGATTGAATGCAAATAATGCAATGTCAACAAAGGCTTTATATTTCACAAACAATTGGAAATACATCTTAAAGTTAAAGATGTTCAAAAGATTATGGTGTTACATCATTATGCAAGTCTATTCCAAAATTTGGCCTGGACGCATCTCGCTTAAGTGGAAAAATTCAATTGTAGCTAGATGTCCTAAAGCTTGTCAATCAAGATGACTTTTGGCAGTTTGCAATATGTATAACATGTATTTTCTTAAACCAGATTCAACACAGCACTCGTTTTTAAAAGATAACTGACCGCAAATAAGATCAATATTTAATTTAAAGTTTTTATATTTTTGGGTTCCATTTTAAAACACAACCAACCAATGGAATCTATTAAAGTATTAAAATTAAAGTGGTTTTAAAGTACAGCATCTGACTCAATGCCATGCACATCTCCCTCAAAAAGTCCCCACCCCAAAAGATACTTACAAATACTAGACCTCTTAATTCCACAACAGGCCAATACAACTTATTACAAGGGATCACTACCAAAGCTCGTACTCGTATACAGTTATACATTTCCCGCTGAGGTTTAGCACACAAAGGACTTGTTGGGGTTTTAATTGTTAACAAATAATTGTTTTTGGCAATTAAATAGAGGAAATCCCCATACACCAACAAAGGCACCAATCAATTACATAAAGTACATCAAATTTTAATTTTATGCCTAATCCAATTTTGGTAATCAACAGGATGTTTACTGTATTTAGTTAATTTAGGCTCCAAAAATGGTTAAAAATTAATTTACAGGTTAAATGTACCAAAGAGTACTATTATGTTGCTTTGAACACAAATTATTATAATAGCTATTCCATGACTAGTCAGGTCTTAATGACGGTAGCTAAAACATTAATTTAAGTGTTTGTACCAGTATACAAAATACAATTTAATCCCTTGCTGGTAGACACTATATTACTTTACACAATGAAATTGAGAAATAGTATGGCAAATAATCTTTCTTTATTTTTACCTCGTTTTTATTAACTTGTTCCTTCTTGTCCTTTTGTCTGTCCGTAAATTTCAGATTTTCCAACGTAAAATTAAACCACTTCAGATGGTCCTAGAGATCTTAAAATTTTACCACAGATAGATCTTGGATGACAATGCATTGTATCAAAATTTCAGATCGATCAAATGTACCGTAATTAAATTAACGCTTTTTGTAGTTTATATAGTATAAACTTGAAATTACTTCAGCAATGTTTTACTTGGTGCTGTTGTCATTCACGTGCCAAGTTCACCCCGTGACCAGATCCCCGTGGTATTAAAACGTTGGGCGGGTGCTTATGAGGTGTTAGGTATAAAAAAATAAATAGATGTAAATATAACAACCCGTAAAAACAAAGTTTTTGACTATGCACCACACGAATAATAAACATTTACAGACTGAACGTTACTAAACTCTCTTGGTGTAAAAAGGGGACAGGTGGGGGTGTGGTCACCGATGGTTAAACTGAACTCCAGCAAACACGTGGATGTCAACAACAGACATGGTTTTTAAAAATCCTTTGTTTTTACCTTTCTTTATTATCAATGGAAGTATTGGAAGGCAAACTTGGGTTTACCCCTATGGGGTAAAAAATAAAATGTCGAATCTGGACTTCTTAGGGCCGAAAAGCCATGCAAAATTTATTACTGAAATTAATTTTTACAATCAAAGATCTTCATACACACACAAACAAGTGAAATAACGCAAATAGAAATACCTATTTACTCAAATTAGTCAGATGTAAAATAAAAAGGGTTTCAAACTGTAAAATTTTCAATTTATTCTTTGATTAGTTTAGAGGACAGGAACGATTTCACTACAAATCATTCTACCACTATACCACAGCTGAACATAATATCATTATACTCAAACTGCATTTCAAATAGTTATTTAATGCAAATTAAATAATAAAATGGCCATTCCATTTCCATACAGATCAACTCCAAGTTTTTCCACACTTTTCATAAATAATTTTCAAGGAAGATTACTTTTCAAAATATAAAAATGAATATAAATTTAAATACAAGTGACAGGGTTGCATTTCTGTAACTAAATTTGTTTACATAATATTAGGTAACATTAATTATAGCATCCTTTATCCTTATAGGTTTGGTTAGCGTCTTCTTCTCTGATAACTGAAAAAACACACAAAAAACTTGTTTCTATGGATTTTATAGCACATAATTAGACTATATCAAGAAACATATGTTAAAAAACGAAAGCCAGTTATATTTTAATGCTAAAATCACTGTCAATAAAAGATAACACAAGTAAATTAAATTGATATTCTTATTTTCACTTTTAGTAATTATTTAAAAAGTCAACAAACCTGTGTATGTCCATCTATGTTGATGATATGTGTCTTTATCGTAGATTCGCGCATAATTTGCTAACCCAAGAAAGCCTAGAGATATTTTGAAAAGAAATGTTAACAAGTAAATGAATAACTTGTCAAAGATTCGAAAAGATACATAGTAAAAAAATTAGCAGGTTTCCTCATTGGATTTTTTCTGCATACAAGTACAAGGCACACATTTTTTAACTTTATTTTTTGAGTTGCAACTTGCTATCAAATTTTATAAATACACAGTGACCAACAACACTGAGACTTTAAAAATAATATCTCCAATTGATAAAATAAAAATAGATGCAGTATAAAATTTCTTTTAAAAGCATTACTCATTACTCTTGTTTTTTAAGTTTTCAGCTGATACCTACCCCACCACATATATGGCTCTTCTCTAGTCTAGATTAGAATTGTTTAAATTTATTTTGAAGTGAAAGCCAGATATTCTGTCAAGTTAATGTCATGGCCGTAAACGTTTATTTTTTTTTTTTACATATTCAGATTACAGGCAAAAAAATAATATTAATTAGTCCTTGGAAATGATTACAAGTGTCTATATGGCTTTTAGGCCTAAATATGTATGAAAAAAATCACCAGAAGCCCAACTTGCATATTTAGCTATTCACGTTTCCTTTTTATTACATGAAGACTTTAATTCTATTAGATATCATCATGTTATTGCTACTGTAACTTGGATGCTTCCAGCCTTCACCAGAGCATCAAATGTGGTACCACAAGAAGCGAATGCTTCAAGATATAAAATATCCGAATACAAAAAATACGAAAGGCAAATTTTATTTTTTTGTTCAAAGATATGAAAAAATCCAAAATACGAAAGGCGTGCAGCTGACATGAGATGTGATTCAACACGCCACCAATAGTTCTGCTTTCTTTGCTGTGTAGTTGGTTTCGTGTTGGTGTCCTATATTTGTGAATATTTTCGTGAAATTTTTGGAAAAGGGTAATGTTATGGCTATGGCTTCAAAGAAATTAAAAGCTGCTAGTGAAGCAAAGAAGAAGAAAATGTTCTTCAATGAGAAGAAGCTGAAAGATGTCGGTGGAATTGAGGCGAAGAAATTAAAAAATGTAAAGACAAAGAGCAAATAAATTTTTAATATAAGTTTAAGTGGTATGTTATGTATGTTCAGTGTAAAGTTGTACTAAATATGAGTGTTTAATTAGAATTAATTCATGTAAAGTTTGTACATAACATATTATTTTCATAAAGTTAAGTGCTTTGTACATAGTGCATAATGTTTTCTGTCATCAGCTCTTCTCCCCTACCATCTCCTCCAACTCTTCACCACATCACCTCACTTGAAATGTTAAGGTGTACATTTGTATTGTATACATTTTAGTTTCCATTTATTTTATTCTGCTTTCATTGTTTTATTAATTATTTATTTGATTTATAATGTGTACTTTTAAGGATTGAAGATTACTACTTTGTTTTCTATAGTTTTCCATGACGTTAACAAATTTTTAGTGTTGTTTTTATGAAGCTTGGAAGGGATTAAATATTTTACATGTAAAACTTAGTCCGAGATACAAAAAATCCAAGCTACAAAAGCCACCCCAGAATGGATTAATTTATATCTTGAGGTACCACTGTACTTATATTTATAATAATTTATATATATATATATATTTGGGGGCAAATTCTTTCAAAGGGAATTGTAATGTTGAATAGAATAACGTATAATCATCTAAAGATGAAATATTTATTTTGCTGGACAAAGAAATATTAATAAGGAAAAAAATCACTAACTGTCCATCAGAGTGCTAAGTGTATACAAAAAGATAACAAAAATTTATGAAAACCTGTTATCTAAAATCTAAAAAAATGTAAAAAAGAGTACAAAATAATTTAATTACATTCAATTACAATATTTTAATACAGCAAACTCTCCCTTACCTAGCCCCATTAAGATTAATGAGCCTGCAATGTCTGGCTTTTCATGCCACAGCTGTTTGTACCAGCCTAATCCTGAAAGTAGAAAGTATCAATAAGTATGCTTAAGTGACATTTTTTCATTAAAAAAATACCAACTTAACCTACTACTACTAAATTTAATTATGTTACCGATTCAGATGTATATATATTAACATTAACATTGCTATTTGACTATTTGTGTTGGGTAGGACTAATACAATACTATACGTACTATACTCCTCACTCTTATAACATGACACAAAATGGAGCTGAAACTCCACAGATTTACTATATATATAATTCTCATCATAGTCCAACCATGCGGACACCAAGCAAGTAGCAAGTTGTCTGACCCCACAGTTGAATTACAATGATCAACAAAATAACATGTATTACGTAGTGTAGTGGTTATTACATTCGCCTAACATGCGTGGGTCGCCTGGTTAAATCCCCAGCTAAGACATTACTTTTTTTAATTTTTAAAAATGTTTGTGTTTGAGCCCGTTCATTTCCCACTTTCTTTTCCATCATGACTTCGCAAAACCATAACAAGCACAAGACGAGTGGATATAAGTTTGACGAATGACCTTTGTCAGGTTATGCCAATTAGTTTATGGTTGGCAAGCTAGGGTGGTGCAGAGTGGGGGGTGGCAAGTGGCTAACCACAGTGCACATGTTTCCAGATCAACAATGCGTCACAGTTATCCCCACATCTGAGGTTCATTCCTGTTGTTCTGATTTCATCGTGATGTAGTTTGTGTCTGTTCCCCCCCCCCCCCCACTTTCATTACACTATCTATGAGCAAATCTGCGGCGTATGCTACGCCGTGGAAATCTAGTTACTATTATTAGTGAATATTCACAACTGACAAGAGTAACTCCCTTAGCCAAATTACTACACACAAACAAAGTTAAAGTTACACTTGACTCATCCATGCTATAAAGCATTATCTGGTAATGTCAAGCAGAACTCTCCCCTAACTTGGAAATACAACACAACAACTAATACAATACTCAGTATAGGGCTAGGGTAATCACTTTCCATTCACAAGAAAAATCCCATATATGTTCTATTTCTTCCCATCTGGCATTCAGTTGATTCAGGCATAGATAGAATGAGTTGCCTGAACTTGAACAAACCATGAAAATCAGAATATTTTATCGCCATCACTGAATCTTTCAACTTTCAAAATTAATTTAAGTCAACCGAACTGTTCTTTGGTGTGGTAGTGGTAGTTGTTAGTGTTAGCTAGGTCATAATTCAAAGTGCCCTACACTCTAAAATTAAAAACAAAGTTTACAATGGCAAAGGAAAACTAGTACTAAACTAAGACCTAAGAAGAAGTCTAAGGATACTAAGACTTAGGACAAAGATCTAGAGTAGAGCGTTTGCTCAGAGGAAGTGTTTATTTTGTTTCCAGTTCTAATAATGCTACACTATTAATATTATTACTATTACTAGTATTACTATTACCACCAGTAGTAATTGTCTTAGTCTTAGTAGTTTAAAAGTAGATGCATGCACTAATTATTGCAAGTATATCAGCACGGCTCGTTGGCGCATGCCTCTTCTAGTGGCTGGTCACATTGAAAAAAAAAATAATAATAATAGCCGATATCACTTGATTTAGGCTAAAATGTGTAATTTATATGCTAATACTAATTAAAGTTCATGATTACTGAAATTTTTAAGTAGCACTGTCAAAAAATTGATTGGTGTCCAATTAATGAAAAATTACTTATAATTTTAAAATGACAAGTTTTTTTTCATCACTTCTCCAGGTGAGTGGTTACCCAAAACTTAATAAGATCGAATGCTAGGACGGCCTTACTTGTTTTTTGTTTTGTTTGTTTGTTGTTTTGTTTTACAACCACAATGAGGATGTTTGCAAACACTCAAGCAAGTTCTTTCCCAGAAGCATTTAAATTTTATTATTCTCTCCCCCTCATCCATGCCTGTCTTATCTATTCTATTACTGTTAGTCACTGTTACAGACTCTCAATTTTAAATATTTATGCTATTCCACTATATCGTCTTTCCGCATGCTTTTAATTAAAGTAACGTAATTTAATGGATTTACGATGATGATTATGGTAATACTAAACAGACTGAAAATACAAGCAGAGCAAATCATTGCAGAAGAACAGGCAAGCTTCAGAGCAGGAAGGAGCACAACGGAGCAGATCTTCAACCTGAGAGTGCTCTGTGAAAAACATCTCCAACACCAGAGCGACCTCTTTCATGTCTTCATAGACTTTAAAAAGGCGTTCAACAGAGTGTGGCATGCGGCACTGTGGGCAACTATGCACAAATTCAATATTAATGCTAACCTCATTACAGTGATCAAGAACCTGTACAACAGAGCTACCAGCGCAGTACTCTACAACAGCAAGCTGGGAGATTGGTTCAAGACCACTGTTTGTGTCAGACAAGGGTGTTTACTCTCCCCCATCCTCTTCAACCTCTTCCTTGAAAGAATTATGACAGAAGTGCTCGAAAACCATGTCGGAACGGTCAGCATCGGAGGTAGAACTATAACTAACATATGGTTCGCCGATGACATAGACGGCCTAGCAGGCAGCAAGGACGAACTAAGAGAATTCCCTGCAAAGCTAGAGAAGACATCAAAGGCTTATGGTATGGAAATCAATGCAGAGAAGACCAAGGTCATGGCAAACAAGTGAAATACGGATAAACAAACAAAAATTCAAGGAGGTCCCTACCTTTAAATATCTAGGGGCTATAATATCCGATGAAGGCTCAAAGCCAGAAATTCTTGTCAGAATGGTCCAAACAACTGTAGCATTAAGCAAACTTAAACACATCTGGCAAAGCAAGGAGCTCTCCCTGAGATCAAAGATTCGACTAATGCGCTCTTTGGCGATGTCAGTCTTCCTGTATGGTTGTGAGGCTTGGACACTCACTGCAGACCTCCAAAGAAGAATTAATGCGCTAGAGATGAGATATTTTTGAAAGGTACTAAACATCTCCTACATAGCACATCACTATGAAGCGATCCACGATAAAATAAGTGCTGTCATTGGCCCTTACAAGGACCTTCTCACCTCAATTAGAAAGAGGAAATTATGATGGTACGGACACGTAACAAGATCTGGAGGTCTCTCAAAGACGATAACACAAGGCACAGTCCAGGGAAGAAGAAAAAGAGGCAGACCAAGGAAGAGTTGGGAGGACAATATCAAAGAGTGGACCGCCTGTCATTTAGCGATTCCCAGAAGGCAGCTCAGAACCGTGACACATGGCATGAGTTAGTGTGCAGCTCAAAATGGTGCCCCAAAGACCCAGCGTTGGGTTAAGGGACAGTTCAGTATGATGACCACAGGTACTATGCTAGTTTTGGGAAGAATAATAATTGGCCTCTTCAATTACAGAGTTTCGTCCAATTATAATATAATTATGAATGAAAGTTAAGGTACTTCATAAAATAGTCTAAATAGTACAGAAAGTCGAGTGAACTGGTCCAGTTAATAATAGTAGTTTTATATCCGATAAATCCATAGTGACCATAGTAGTAGTAGTACTAGTACTAATTAATAAATTAATGACACTAACGGTATGCAGGTCTGCTTGGATTCTAGCTAAAATTTTAATTTTAATCTCAACATTTTTATTATTATTAGTGAATTCTTCCAAAATGAAGGAAATAAATTTAATAAATAATTTAAGAATTTAGCCTAAATTTTAGGGTTATGGCTAGGGCCTAGGCCTAGGGCAGGGGTTAGCTGTAGTAGAATGTAGACACTGTAACTGTAGTCAGTGTAGTGTAGTGCTTTAGACTTTAGAAGTTTGCCAATCAACAAAGATTGCTAATTGCTGCTTGATCAGCTTAACGATAATTTACAGTAGGCCTAATTTAGTTATTCTTAATTTAAATATTTATTATTTTTAGACCTCCACTGTCTCAGTCACTTGAGTCACTCACTGCGATTAGTTCGGATTCGGTGTGACTGTGAATGTGAATCATTTGAATCAAAATCAAGTAAATCTGAAGTCTGAACCAGTGAGTGTGAGTGAGTGGTGACCAGTGTCCTCAATCAGTTCAATTGACGACAACGCTATGTACCATATTATTTAGTATATTCAAACACAACCCGACTAGTCTAATTTAAGTATGGAATAATTGGTATTAATAACATAATGACAGTTATTTTGAATAAAAGCTCTTAACATTATTACAAATTACCTTTCTTCAACATATTTGTCTGGAAGTTGAAGGTTGTTTACTTGCATAAACGCTCGGAAGTGACTCAGTTTAAAAAAATATTACTCTAACTTTATTTGTATGGTTTTACGTGATTTAATCCATGTTCTATTTATTTAAAAAAAAACTGTTTTTAAAAATAGAACTGAGATATTAATACATACATATATACATATATATACATACATACATACATATATACATCACAATAAAAGCAGTGTATACAAATTACAAACACACACATTCATCATTGTCATTTGTATAATTTTTATGTTAATAGTTAACGTAGGGCCAAAATAATAAATATAATTAGCTGGGTGATCGAACCAGGAAAACCAACACACTATCAACATTTTAAACTTAAATAAAAAATGCAAGACTAGACGTAAATCATGGAAAAGAGAATATCTACATTTTTAAAGCATGTTGATGTTCATCATTCATATTCATTTTGTCATGGTCGTTTTGGTTAACAACATTTTTCATGTTTAATTCTATTTTAATGACATTTATTTAACAAGTGTGTTATCAATAAACATTAAATTAATTATCATCTTATTTTTTAGTTTAATATAAAATTTAAAATGTCACGTATTATTATTTTTTATATAAAGTGTTTTTGTTATCCAACGAACAATTGAAATTTGTTCACGTATAGCAAGGGGTATAACATTTATCTCAGTTTTCGTTATTGGAACCACCTTTAGGAACATAATTGTGATTTCTGTTTCTTTTTCAAAGAAGAGCGGATATTGGCACTGCTGTATGTAGTCATAATAAATAAAAGAGCTCAAAATCAAGGAACACGCACCAAGTTTAATCTCGTCACACAAAATAAAGTCTTATAACGTCACACGTTGTGTGTGCTTTCGTCACAGTTTTTGTTAAAAGCATGGCGCATCTCACAGAGGATGTACTATTATGAATATCTCATCGACAACAACAAAATAAAAACTATATCATTTCAATCAACTCTTCAGACATGAGCTGACCTTCCTTCCCTCATGAGTTACGTCATTAAAACGCCTGGCCTTGTGATCTTTTGTAAACAGTGAAGTTGACTTGGTGAACCGTTAGTGACTGACAGAACTGTACACTGTACAGTCAGAGAATACTTAAATTGCCTACTTCGCTTCTCATTATAGTTTATTTGGCCTAGCCTCTCTGAAATATATCATTTAACAATGTCATCACCGGAAAAGAAAATGACTTCTAGAGCTAAAAGTTTTCTGAGGACTGATGCTGATCATGAAAAGCCGAAAATGAGAGAACGGGCAAAGACAATATCCAGTGCTGATGAGTCTTCTGTTTTAATTGCTCATAACATTGACGAAGCAGCAACGGTAGAACGAAAATCCAGAGCTAACAGAGTAAGACACTGTAGCTGTAGCCTTACATAATTTATATATTTAATACTTTTTTAAATAGTTAATTTAAGTTAAGGCTAAGGGCTTAAGTTTAAGTCTTATTTAGTGTGCGAGTGAAATAGTATAGTGCTGTTTCTTTTCAAAATCTAAATAATGAATCTATTATAAAAATATATATTGATTGGGAAGATGTTTTATAGAAAATACTAACTTAAATTAAAAATAAGGGAGGAGGCCCCTGCCCTAAATTTTTAAATAAAAATTTTAAGAGATGGGGATGGGGTCTCCCCTCTAGCTAGCCCTCTCCTAATTTTTTAAAAAGATAGTCAGATCAGATAGAACTATTTCATCTGCAGTATTTTAAAATCAAAATGAGTTGAGTGATGAAATTTATGTGCCAGATTCAATTTGCATTGCCGGTCGCTTTCTCTATTCTATCTCCAGGCTCTGACATTGTAGTAATTTAAAATATATACATGAATACATGTACCACTTTTTTCTCTGCATTCTTAAAATGTGGGTAAATATTTGCTGGTTCCCAATTACTAAGTAATCCTCTAGTGACTCTATTAGTATTAGCCTTGTTATTTTATTTACATCCTATTATTTTATGAGATAATATTTAAATGACTCATGTTCATCCCACTACAACACGACCTTTGGAGTGTTGCTACTAACGAACAATTTGACAACCTGTCCATTAATATTTTAATATTTAGTCACTCGTTATCAGTTTTTGCCATTTTTCATCCTTGTACTTGTACAAGCAAGAATTTTTATGTCATTTATGGTTGCATTAACTTGCATTAGTTAAAAATTCACATCTTGAGTGTTAATAGTTTATGATTATGATAAACATAGGATGCAATAATCTTCTGTATAGTATAGAAATTGAAGGTTCAGATATAAGCAAATAAAGTCTTGCATAATTTTGAAAAAAGAAAGAAGCTATGTCAGTAGAGCTATTTTTGGCAGTTAACATTAACAAACCATTCGGCTAATCTTATTAGCTTTTCAAATATTACATTTTCTACTTAGAATAAAGACATGATTCAGAAGTTTGATGTAAAATTTAGGAATGTACTGGTTTTGAAAGTTCACAAATTTAATTTACTTATCTGTTACAGATGCTACTCTTTACAGAAGATTTTTTTGTCCTATGCTTATCCAAATTTTACTAGCCTTACTTGAAAAATGATTATTATCTCTGGTTTATGAAAGAAAGCAATGGTTCTTAAAATGGTTTTGTATGTTTAAGTTTCATAATAATTCAACACATTTTTTTAGCATTCATGAGTATGGGATAGTTTTAAAAAAATTAAAAAATATATTTTTTGAACACAAAAATAAATAATTTCACAATTGTTCTCTTACAGTACGACCCTTATTCATTCCTTGAAAATATGACGATACCCTTTGACTTTGCTAATATTGGGAAATCTAAAAACCAGACTGTGGAGTCTGAAGCTGTTGTTGAAAGTAGTGCTGTGGCTGGAGCTGGTGAACCAGGTGTAAAAAAGCCAATGCCACACTGTAAAGCATGTACAGATTTCAAAACTTGGATGGAACTCACTGCACACCCCAGAAGGGTTTGTGTTCATTACTATTCTTTACATGTCTCTTTAACAGCATTGTTTTGTTTTTTTAATTTCTGTTAAAAAAATTTTTGAGGAATCCAAAATATTTCGGTGACTATTTTCATTGTGTGAAGGTTATCTGACTCTGTAGATATGAAAGGGAAAGAGGGTCTAGCCTTTTTTTTTTTTGAGCCCACTCGATTAAATGGTGGAAAATCATTGGTTGTCAATGGCTTTGCAAACTTTAGATATCCAATAGTCCAGTGATTCATTACTGATATTGAAAATATTTTATTTTTTTTAAAATATATTTTAAGGTAAATGAGAAGTGTAACTTATACCACATGTGAATATTGTGCCATAATTCAATAGAAAACTAATTTTTTAGTGAAGAATAAAATCAACGCAACTTCATTAAAACAAATAATTTGTAAATTTCTCCCATAACTAACTCTTTTTTTTTGCAAAAAATTCAGCAAAACTATTAACAAATATTTAATTTTATATCTTAAATTAAGAAGGTAAAACACAATACATGTAATTAATAACTTTAATTTGTTAATGAAAATAGTATCAGGAATTTTGCTAAAAAATCTGCTAATCATGTCTATTATATTTTACACTGTATTAAAGGGTATACATACAGACATATATAAAATATGTTTATATGCCAGTGTTTCTCAATCTGTGTGTGTCGTAGATTTCCAGTGTGTCGCAAGATTTAGTAAAAAAAAATATTTAAAATTGCAAGGATTCTAGGCCCTGAAGTTATGTAATTTTAAAAATAAAGCTAAATAACATTTGTTAAATAAATCAACAACAAAATCAGTGTGTTTCATGAGGGGCAGGACGTTAGATTCGGTTGGCGTCTATGTACGCCATTTTCTTTTTTCATTCTTCCTAGCGGTGTAGTTAGCTTAAAATGGGCATCACTGGACATCGAGGACTTTGCTCAGGCGATCAATCTGTTTGCAGTCAGTGAAGAAGTCAATTTGATGACCGAAGGAGAAGAGCAGCTCATCGAATTACAACATAACAAATTCTATCAAACAACACTCACCAATATAACTTTAGAAGAATTCTGGCTAGCAATCATGAAAATCTATCCTTTAGCCCCGGTGGAATATGATGCGTTCCCTTAAGCAGGCAAATCCATCACACTGATATATCACAGTAATATGTAAAAAATGTTTTCTTTTTAATAAAATAAGTTAAAATTATTTTTGTGTGTTACAAAAATTCTCAAATATTTTTAGTGTGTCGTTACCCCAAAAAGTTTGAGAAACACTGTTATATACAGACATTTTGATATGGGGTCTATAGTGTTTTCACCTATTTCTAGAACATGAGCAGAGAAGAGAGGGAACAGAAAGAGTGTCCACCAGATTCTGAATTGCTGGGTCGTAACACATGGGCTTTTCTTCATACTATGGCAGCATATTATCCTGAAAAGCCAACCCCAGAACAGCAGCATAACATGAAAAAGTTCATTGCACTTTTGTCAATGTTTTATCCATGTCATAAGTGTGCTTCACACTTGCGTGAAGAGTAAGTTACTTTTTTATGCATAATATATTATGAAAGTTAGTTTTCAAAAAAAAAACGTGGGTTTTAAGATCCGTAGTTTAAAGTTTTCACTTGAGTAAATGATAACAGCGTCATAAACATTTTGACAGTATCTAGGATAAGTTGACATTGAGTTGACCTTGACACAATATTGATTTATATTGTCATCGTCATCCTATCTGGGGCCTCCAAGTCGATCTAGGTCAACCTCTTTTTCTCTAATATAATATTTTACTATACTAGAAACTAGTAAAACAAGGAATATCTTGCTATTGTTTATTTGATCTTTGTTCAAATGATCTTATTTTGAATATAAATGTAGTTTATAACTATTCACTTAGTACATTAGGTACATATTGATAAAATTATAAGAATTCATGTCCAAAATTTATGTGAACTAACAGTAATTAATTAAAATACCAGAATCAATTCAAATTGTCATTCATTGGTATTTTTTCTTTTTAATGTCTTATCTACAAAAATGTTTTTTAGCATATTACGGAGATTAAAATAAAATTATTTGTTGAACTCAGTTTTGTAAGAATTTAAGCTGATTCATGGTTCCAATGCTGAGGTTGCATAAAAGAGAATTTCACAAATTGTCAAAACATACTAATCACATTGATCAGGCATTTTTCTTACCTCTATGAACAGTTGTAATCCCACTCCCTAAATATTTTTTCTAGCTGAACAATGAAGTCCCTTTTATGTTTCTAGAATTTAGCTGTTCGTCTGACGTCAGATACAAATAAGTAATAATTGTGGTCCTGCCACAGACAATTCTTTGATCGAACTAAAAATTTTAATGAAGCCATGTTAATGTCTGACTGGTGATGAAACATTGGACAAATTTTCATATAAGATAGAATAAAGGAAACCACTTGATATAAATTGCTCAGTGCTAAAGATGATTAGAGTGCATGCATCTTACGTAAATATTGTTTACACAGACATTAAAATCTGCATCTTATTCTGGTGTCTTAATAGTTTTATACTTATATGCTTAAAAATATGGTACATATTTATTTGCCACTGCTGGTATTGATCAGAACTGCTGACATTAATTTTTTAAAGTTTCATATTTATTCTATTGTAAAAGATTTGTAAATTCATTGTTTATTTTGCAGCTTGAAGACAAATATACCAGAAACATCCAGTAATATAAAGTTATCTGAATGGTTTTGCAAACTTCATAACAGTGTAAATGTTCGTTTGGGAAAAGTTGAGTTTGACTGCTCCAAGGTAAGGACTTGATGTTGCTATCCAAATGTGGAATGTTTTTTTGTATTTTTCTTCAAGCTTTTCATCCTTGTGATAACTTGTAAAATATTAAGCAGCATCTGGTAGTTTTTTAAATTTCTTTCTACAAATTTCGGTGTGCAAATAAAAACATTGCTCTTAACATATCATGTTGAGCATAAGTTTATAGACTTTCTTTAGTTTTGCTTAGCTTTGTTTCAATTCATTATTATAAAAGAAGGCCTCTTAAATTGATTCTAAAACACTGCAGCTTTAGATTTTAATGGACCATCCATACAAAAAGGAATTAATGGTTGTTGTCAATGCGTGTTACACCCATACATCATTTTCTGATCATCCCATACATTCAAGAACAAAGAAGAACTTCCACCACCATTAATTAGAAATATTGTAAATAACACATACCTTGACAAAATAGTTTTTAAATGCCAGTATTTTTAAAAATATCCACCAACCATATATCGAAAAAAAATATTACAAATTCGAATCATCATTTTTTAAATGATATTTCTTGATACATGTAGTTAGATAAAAAAAATTGGAGCAAAAATAAGTATTACATTACTGGTACTGATAGCTAGATATTTAATATGTAACTTAAGAATCATCCATTAATTCTTAATATTAATGTGCCATAAGGTTTTCAGAAAACTTCGCCTCAGTCCGGTAAGAATTTCCTGAATTGCGATCAGCTGGTTATGAAATGTAAAAAAATTGCGTAAAATCCATTTATATTATTATTGTCATACTGACTTCCTTTTTTAGGCAAAGAATGGTTATTTTACGCATCCAAAAGACTGTCTTGAATTAAGTGCTATATTTACCTGTAGTTTAGTACTATTATTTTTATAATAAAGTATAAGAAAATCGCATCTTCAAAAAAAAAAAAAAAAGTAAAAAAAAACATGCGAAATGAGCAATAACACTAGCGCGGGAAACAGCCGCCATTGCCAGAAGTCTAATACATTATTTTTGCAAGCATTGAAGAGCTTTTACTTTCTTTGATCTCATTTCAAACAAAAGTGCTATCTAGGGTTGCTTTATGACGCTTTGGTAATTGCAGTCAGGAGCACATTACAACGCTTTAACACATTAAGAGTTAATTAAAGTCCATCTATCAGACTCTAGTGCCATTTTAGTTAACGATTTGTTTTAATTACAGTGTTGTATATTGCCTATTCCTAAACTAATTAAGCCATAGTATTTGATACTAATAAGATAATTACAGAAATTTTATTTTAGGCTGACAAGTTATTCTTCTACTCAAATAACTTAGTGCTCATTGCTCATTTTTGATGGTACATCTCATTTCAGGTTCTTGAACGGTGGAGAGATGGTTGGAAAGACGGGACTTGTGACTGATTTGTAATTTTAATATTTTAGATAATCAAATCCATCTTTTTGTTGTTTAACATATCAGAAACCACTGGTCTTGTCATAGTGTCATCGCCAGACATAATAAAAATAACAGAGCAACAAATAAACATTTCATATATTGAACTACCTGTACCTATTTAACTAATGAAAATAAAATAGAAAATAATGTAGATGGACTTGTTAAAAGAACTTCAAATTTTAGGTACTTGTACTCAGAACCAAATAACTGCCCCATAATACACTCTTAAATTATTCTAAAGAGTTATGTTCACATTGAAATTTCACTTGTAATACTTGTATGAGATATTTCAGGTACATTTTTCCAATTGTATGCCTAAAAATTGCCTTTTTCTTGTTAAACTAGACAAAGGAACTTAACCACTTGCTGCTTAGCAGAATTAAACTTAAAGGTGTTCTTGAAATTTTTGAAAATGAAATTTTAAGAATTAAAAGTGTCAATTTCTTAAATGTGTTTAAAAATTATTTATCCTTATTATAGTAATTTTTTTTAAAACTTATTATGAGCAAAAGATAGTAATTTATCCTTTTAATTTCTAATAGCTAACTGCTAAATTCTATAGACCTTTTAAAAAGTTACTACTTTCCGATACGTGGAGAACTTTGAATTGAAATTAACAAATTATGCTCTCATTTGATCAAATGTCAATGTTTTCTCAGCCTAGAAACATGTAATTATTGACCATTCTTAAATTTAAAACTATGAAATTTCTTAAGTGTGTATTTCAATCAATAATTTAATTTATGCATATGTTCTTGTTAAGAGTGTGCAAACTTATAATATATTTTTTCCTTTCTTTTGCTATTTCAGTTTACATTGTTTGGTTATTTTTTTATTTACGAAAAGTCACATTTGTTTATAAATTTATTAAATCACCTGGCAGAAATGTGTGATACAATTAATTCAATTATTATATTTTATTATTTATTATATTGTTTGGAAGGTTTAGAAATTCACTTTTATTTTTGAGTTGGAATTTTCTTTTCCTAACAATTCTTTTATCACATCTGAAACCATGTAAAATTGTGGTTACCATGGCAACAAAAAAAATAATTAATATAGATATTTAAAAACTTAGTAGGCTCTGGTGTGTTGGAGCCATTGTGGTTTTTAGATTGTAACTGACATGCTAAACAGATTGTTACATTTCTCATTAACTAATACAGATGTAAAAAATAGTGAACCAGTGATTGGCTCATTGTTATTTGAAGGCATAATTGAACTGGGGTTGAAGTGTGTCAGACTAATATTTTTTTGTACACATGAACACAGTCCATTAACCTTACCAGTGTACAATGTTTAGTTGTATGTCATTTTGTCATGTACATGAACCATTTGTAAATTGGTAAGAACCATTCTTAATAAAATAACATTAGTGGTTTTTTTTTATAAAAAAAGACTTATTTGCCATTGTCTCCATAAGTATTTATAATTTATAAATAGTCAAATGAAACACTTAGAATCTTTTGGGTACTCAACCAGTGATAGGTGTCCAACTTATTTTTTTTTTGTCTTAGAAATGGTCAAAAGGGACAGCAACTGTGGGGCTTGTGGACTACAGATTTTTTTTTTTTTAAATTCAATGTGAATTACATACAGTATTTTTTCCTTTGCTTGTAAATTTGCATAACCTTGACAGACTCATCTTTCCATTTGAAGGCATCAGTGACTAAGTGTCTACTAATATGAACATCCCAAGTCATCAGAAGGAACAAATCTTGAGGTGGATAGCTTTAAATACCTTGGTGGCATCATTGATATACAAGGAGGGACAGTTCTGAAGTACTAGTGAGAATTAGCAAAGCAAGAACAGCATTTTAACAGCTAAAATTTTTAAAAAGTTTGGAGCTGCAACACCTTGACCCTCCATAACATGGTCAGGACATTCAACACCACAGTAAAGCCTGCCTTGCTATATGGAGCAGAAACATGGTGAAAAACAGCAGTGGTTTTGAAAAAGCCTCAAACATTTATAAACACATGTCTCTGAACTATGCTCCGAATCTGCTGGCCCAACGTCATCACCGGGGACCTTGGCAACGCACACAACAAGAGCCAGTGGAAGAGTTAACATGTCAGCACAGAAAGAGATGGATTGGCCACACTCTCAGAAAGCCTCTAGCATTGTGAGACAAGCCGTCACTTGAAACCCCACCGGGCAAGAGGAGAAGAGGTCGACCCAAAATGACCTGGAGAAGGGAACTGGAGACAAAAAGAGTGGATACAGCAGGGGATAGTAAGAGATTGGCTCAGGACCCGGATGCCATAGCCTATGCCCCAGATGGGACGACAGGCTATGATGATGATGAAGTCATCAGTGACTAGGAGTCACTGTGGATACCCCATCCCCCTAGGTGCGTGGCCTCATTTATGGACAGGCCCCCCAAATCCGTTCTTATGAAAAACATCATTGTTATTTACATATCTTACGTTTATTAACATGGTTGTATACAATAATTTAAACACTGTACACTGCTTAATACTAATACTAAAATACATAAATTTATTTAAAAAATTCTGTTTTCTGGTTATCCAGATCAAAAGCAATTTCTAACCATCAAATTCAAATGTCCCTGATCTTTGTTTTTTTTAATCTGTTTCTACTCCTTCACATTTGAGATGGCATCAAATAAATGGCCCCTATTCGATGAAGACTCTTACAGGTCTCCCTCGGGGAATTCTCCGGCAACTTTTCCCTCTCCACCAAGAGGAACTAGTCGTCTGGGCAGGGTTAGGTTGGTTCTAGGACTTACCGGCATGCCTCTCATGGGGTTACCACCAAGAAGTGTGGTTGTGGATTTCCCCTATTTATAATAATTATATAAAAGACAATTTATATAGCGCTGTATCCCAGCTAGGAGCCGGGCTCACAGCGCTTTCCATGGCGATAACAATTAACAATGCATATATTAATTAAAGAAACATTCATATCACACTAACTACATAAATGAAAAAACGTTATACTTCAGCTACATAATCATTAAAAGAAATGTTGTTTCATTAATTTTCAAAATAAATTTTGAAAAGATGTGTCTTAGCTGTTGAAATAATATGGATGTGTAATGGAAGAGATTTCCATTGTTTGGCTGCACAAAAAGAGAATGACCTTTCGTCAAATGTTTTAGTTCTTGTCTTAGGAACACAGAGAATGCGTGTATCTGCAGAAGAGCGTAGCTGACGTCTTGGTGAGTAGACCGACTAAAGTTCAGTAAGATAGGAAGGGCATGAGTCAGAAAAGAAGCTTGACCTCACAGCAAATGAGGGAGATACATACTTCAACCCGCTATAACTGCGGCGCCACCACGGTACAGCGTACGGGTCTATGTCATAGGACTGTCGCAAGATAGGGGAAACATCACTGTAGCCTACCATACAGTTACAGGGTGCGGGAAACCGCAGTCGCCAACCACATAGTGTTGGGTCAGGGCAACCCATATTTGGAGGTTTCCTCGGAGCTGACGTCCACCGAGTTCTTCACGACATTTATTCGAAATTGTACGGGCACTTCCTCCTAAACAGTGCAGATCACTGTTACTATTAGCTAAAAAATGGGAACGAAACGGTCATTTCTGATGACCTGACCTTCAACGGGTACAATGGTTCTCATCATCGACAGGGGCACTCTCCGCCATGAGTGTCCCCGTCTAATTTCCGTACAGCGACTATAATATAGCACCTAACGGGCCTTCGGCGTTCCTCGTCGGCGCTGTTAGTTTGGGGTTTCGCATACCCTACTTTAAATATCCCGGGGACCCCACAAAGGTCGGCCCTCCCCAGGGCAACTCAAATACATTTGCTTATTTAATAAAGTTTTTGTTTTTCAGAATCGTAGGGATCGTTGATCTCCACGTTCAGTATGCGACTACTAAGTGCCAGACACGCATGCAAATTTCATCATTTACAACAATCTCTTTTTTTTTTCAACTCCATGGTGATCCTAAACATTTTTTTAAGTTGCTTGGCTCCTCTCAATAACTTTATTAGATCTCATGTTAAAAGAATTAATATAGGCTACATAATTTGCAATGTATGTCCCGTCCGTGACGCTACTAATTTAGAAAGCAGCGCACCAAATTACTGCACCAAAAATAATTATTTTCGAACGTCCGCTTAAAAAAAATTAAATTTGAAAATAAATGAATTAAAATTAATTAAATGAAAGTTTTGTATTTCAATTACATTTTTAAAAAATGATGTTCATTTTTCAAAAATTAAGAGATTGCAGCTGAAATAAATTATTTTAAAAACGTCCGCCATTTTTGTCGTGAGATACCCTTAGTAACTTACTAATAATGTTAAATTAATTTACAAAATAACGTGATAATTTTTTGCACGCGTCGTTCACTGTATGCATAGGATATAGAGTGCAGCTTTACACTAAAAAATATGTACATGACAAATTGATTGGATACCTGCTCATTTTCAAATAGAAAATACGGCTTTTATGGGGGGGGGGTACCTTTGTGATGTAGCATTGAAAAAGGGGTCTAAGTTTTTGTGACGACGTGTGACCAGGGAGTAGGGGATGAAAAATCAGCCAAAAACTCGCGTGACGCCATTTAAGGACGACCACTTAAATCAATCGTATGATGGTTTTTATAATTTAAAAAAAACATTTATAAATAATTGTAATTGAAACGAAATACATTTTAAAAGTAAAAGGTGGGGAATATGTTAACCATTCCTGACATTATGTAATCATTAATAAAAGAGGCCGCAGAAGATGATATATATATTTGTAGACATTAAAAAAAAACAAGATTCTTTTTTTAAAGGCCCCAAAAAAGTTATTGAGGTTGCAGGTCCCCCCCCCCCCAATGAGACAAAATATATTCCAAATTTACAGCCAAAAATCATTACAAATTAATATGCTTTTATTTTTTATTTATAAATATATGATTTTTTTTATAAACAAATAAATTGTATTCATTAGTAAGTAAACATACGTGTATTTGTAAATTTACTTACCTAACTTCCATAGTAGAGATATCGTGTATTATGTTGTCAAAATTTTAATTATTTGTAGGCCTAATATCCTGTTCTAGTTCTATGGACAATATTGCAAGACTGTTGTAGTCTTAAATCACTAATTGTGGAAAAATATATTTTTTTTATCAACTTCACTTTGGAGAAACTACTTTCACAACTAGATACACTTATAGCAATTGTTGAAAACATTCTTATAAAAAGTATAAGGTTGAGTAAAGAATTTTCCGATCTATACTGTTGAATATATTTTAATAGATCAAGGGGGCATTCCCCCTCCCGTTTTTCTAACATAATGCCTCTTCTTGTAGTGTAGATAAAGCAATGGCTGGTCTTAACCCACTGCCACCCATGAAGCCGCAGTGGGTTCGCGCTTTCATAGGCACCAGCTATCTTGAAATACACTTATTATTCTTAACAATATTTTATCTTTACCCAAATTGGGCTCAGTGCATTCCTTTTAGCATACTAAGCTGCATAGGGCCCCGCAATTGCTAAGCCTGACCCTGTGTACTGATATAAAAATAACCTGGAAACTTTTCGTTCAATATTGAACTGTTCTAAATTAATAAAGAAATTAATTTGATATTAAAATGTTTCATCAAATAGTATGTTACAAGCTATTAAACACGAATATTATATTGAAACTGATCAGCGGGATCTTTTATTTTCTTTTATAATTACATCTATGGATAAAAACATTTCTATTTGTAGATCTACAACTTGCTCTAAAGATAGAACCCCGTCTCCTGAATTTTCTCCACTCATAATTTTGTTCCTTCTAACTCGGCGTTCAGTTGATATCTCCAACTCTCTATAATCTTTAACAGCGTTCTGTATTAGCGTATAGCTTTGTTCCGTGCAATGGGTTTGAATTATTATTTTTTTTAAAACGGTGTTCCATAAATTGAGATTCTATAGAAAAGAAAAATATGGCATTTATATGAGTAGCCTAAAGTTCCAGCATCTGATTTCGTTTTACTAGTTACTTCTTCAGATGTCATTTTTTTCAAGACGCTTGAAAATTTTAAGTATGACTTTTCCGAAATTACTTATGTTATTGCAATGTCTATTAACGGAGAAATTTCATGTTCTTGCGCTAAATCTTAATAATTCTCCATAAAATTAAATAGACATATTCAAATTATTTACACATTACTTTAATTTGATAGGCGTAGCATGTGTAAAGAATAACCGAATTTTAATGAAAAACAGATTTTATATGTGCTAATTTAATACAAAAATACATTTAATTTTTAGTAAGTTACCTTAAAACAATTTTCTAAAACTGAAACAGTAATATAAATTACACAATATTTGAACCACCATGTCATTTAGGTACTTGTTAGCGCATCATTCTGCGCATGTCGAGGTTGGCCAAAATTGCGAGAAGCATGCAGGTCGTATTGCAAATAAATATAAAGGTCATAAATCACCAAGCAAATATGGTGACCCGTCAAAACGGCCCCTGACAAAACGGCCCCGACAAAACGGCCCCGGTCAAAACGGCCCCGGACAAAACGGCCCCTGACAAAACTGCCCCGGACAAAACGGCCCCGGTCAAAACGGCCCTCGACCAAAACGGCCCCGACCAAAACGGCCCCAGAAAAATTGTAGACATTTTTTACAAAAAAATTAATAATTTTTAAAATTTTAAGTTAATTTAACCTTTGTTCAACTTATTCACCTTTTATGAAAGTGGTCAAATTGTAAAATTATTTCTTGTGACGTTATGACATAATTTCTTCTCAACAAACAATTGTGACTTGCTACCGTATAGTTATTAAATTCTTTCTTGTGATGTTATTATTATTGTTTTTTGTGAACTAAAACTGACACTGAATCGGCGAGTATAAATAATTATTTAAAATTGTATTCCATTAACAAATNCCGGGGCCGTTTTGTCCGGGGCCGTTTTGTCCGGGGCCGTTTTGTCCGGGGCCGTTTTGTCGGTGAACCGCCTAACCATTATCCAAAAAAAAAAGTCTTTCAAAGACCCATTAAAAAAAAATTAATTCTTAAAATATAGTCTAATTACTATAACATTTAAAAAAAAATAAATTAAATTTAAAGTTTAAAGGTGAGCTAGTCACATGTATACATAATTTATATATATATTTGCTGGTTGCTTTTTTTGGATAATGGTTAGGCTTATTTACTTGTACCGTTGCTTGTTTTATCAAGAACAGTTTTGTATTTGCAGAGGCATTCCCCGGCTTACCTTCGAAACGACACTACTGTCGGTGAAGCGATTGGTTACTCAAGTGTTACACAGCACATGATCAGCCAATGAAAAGCAATATCAGCAATATAATTCCAGTGACGTCAAATATTCACTTCTACACACACATTCGGTCGGGGTTTCCTTTAGCATTCAAGATCGTGTTATTGTCAAGTAGGTGAAATACTTATTTCAAAATCAATTTTAATTTCTCATTATTCTCAATAAGAAATAAAAAAATATACTAAGAGATATTATCAAATTATTTATCTTTGCCTTTTATTTCTTAATGACTTATTTTAAAAATGTTTGATTTAAATTTAGGGAACTGGTGTCCCCCTGCCTACTTGAACGCCATTTCGATTGCTCCTTGACGCAGAGGTCGAATCCCAACAACCTATCTAGTTGGTGTCCGAACTCTCCTGTGACTGAGGATTTATCTGTCTTCAATTTCAGCATTGCTGTAGACAGAGGGCACAGTAGCTTACTTTTAATTTCAAGTTTAAAGTTAATTGGTAAGTTCACATAGAACTTAATTTATTATCGGCTTAGCAATTCATAGTATGATTATAATTAACTAAGCTAAATCTTATTAAACAATTATTACGATAAAGATGTAAGCTTTATCATAATAGTTAATTATTAATAGTAATAGTAATAGTAATACAGGTCAGTAATACTAATTACTAATAGTACTAATACTAATAACTAATAGTACTAATAATGACTAATAGTAATAGTAATACTATTACTATTAGTAATAGTAATAGTTACTGACTACTTATACTTGAAGTACTTATTTTATCTTATTAAGTCTTATATGTTACTATTTGTTACAGACGCTCCTTCTGTGCAGAAGTAGAAGATTATTGCGTCCTACGTATTTCTATGGTTTGTGTTTAGTCCTGTATTCTTACTAGAGTTTTAAAAGATGATAAAGACTTATACTTATACTTGTTAAAAATATTAAAATTAAGATTATATTAAAAGTTAAAGCAAGAATACTTCGGAAACAGAATAGTCTGAGAATAGTATAAGTATAGTGAATAGCTCAGAATAGTATTTCAACGTCAACAGAAATTAAAATTAAATTATGGCATAGCAATGGAATGGGCTCAAAACTCAATGGCCTAACTAAAATAAAAAATGAATGTCAATTGTCAAAGTCAATGTATGTGATTTTGACTAGTTTGACTATGAGTGTATGAGTACTATGAGGCTATTACTATTACTGCGCTAATTTGTAGGTTTTAAAGTCATTTTTTCGGCTCTCAATAATTAATAGTTCAAACATGTTATACTACCATTTTGTTTATTTATCACTCTAGTTGGCGGGTTATTAATAATAATAATAATAATAAATTGATAATTTATATAGTATAGCGCTGTATCCCAGCAAGGAGCCGGGCTCACAGCGCTTTACATGGAGATAACAATACATATATTAATTAAATAAACATTCATATCATACTAAATACATAAATGACAACATGAAGTTTACAGTCCAAAACACAAGAAACTGCAGGATTACGCCCATTAAGGATTAAGTTGAAGTCATTTTAATAAATAATAATATTATTATTATCATTAATATTATAATTATTATAATTATAATAAATGAAATAATCCGAGAACTTACAAGTTATAAAGCCCAGTATCCCAACTAGCAGTTGGGCTCCCCATGCTTTACCCAAAAATAGTAACATACTTTTTAATAGGAATAGCCTTATTCAAATAGGCCTAAATTTAAATATATATATATTTTCTTTATATCTCATAACCTTTTTGTTTTCATTAGAACTTTCTTGGGGCTTTGTAGACTTGGCGACACCCATTTTCTTTCCAAGTCAGCATGGGACTTTTTTAGCAATAGTCATTAATCAAAATTTTTATGTGGCTCTAATGCGGGCTAGATCCCACGCACTTCAGCTAGTGAGGCGAGAACACTAGTGACTTTGCTATCCTGCAAAATATATTTATAAATGCATTCAATTTAAATCAATCATATAGTAATTTAACAAAACATATAATATAATAGATGGAATAAGTATAACCAGTGGGCAACGGCAAACGCCTGAACCTTACAGTTTATTTTCTTTGCCTTTACTCTATTTTAAGTATCACCAGCTCTAGCCTAAATTCTCTAAATGTATGAAATTATTTGTTTAAAGTTTAAAATGTTTTTCCGCAATAAATGAAAAGTGTTGGGATAAATTAATTATTACCAACAAATCAATAAGTGTATATTTATTTATTTATAAATAGGCACTTATATTTTTATTTATTAATTAACATTTTGGTGTAAATAACAAAATTAATTTTTTTAATAAGTTATAAAACAACTTTCTTAATCAGCATCAACAACAGTTAATTTTGTGCTGTTAGATTTTTTAATTATACATTGATGAGATATATCAGTTATGAAAGTATGATAGTTTTTTTTGGTTCAAAATTTAAAAAAATAACCAAACATTAATATTGTACAGGATATGAACGCATACAAATTGAAAATAAAGATATTCATAGCCCATAAACTAATAAATATAACTCTGTAAAAGGCTTTATATATTTTAAAAAGTAATTACTTTCCTTGACTCTCTCCTCAGACCTCAAAGATATTGCTGACAGTCTTTATTTCATTGTGAATGAAGAATTGATAACCATTAATCGGTTGGTCTAACATCTGAGCCACCTGAAGTCATACTGGCTTTGTCAAACCCCAGCTTTTGCCATAACATAAGACATTTTCACGTAGCTAGGACGTTACGGTTTTATGATGCATCGCATCAAAGACCTGTTGCTACGTTACTCAAAGTGTCATTCCTTCCATGAGTTGCCAGCTTTATATCGCAGCTATGCAACATCGAGCTCTGGGGGCTCTCGAGATTTCAGTCCTGGAAGGTATTTTGGCACTCGGGCTGCAGCCGAGCCTTTTATGAATGGCAGCTCCTCAGCTTATATTGAGGATATGTATGAGGCTTGGCAAAGAGATCCAAACAGTGTACATAAGGTAATCTTCTGTTTATGATACAATTTTAATATATTTAAATTTTATTTATTGTATAGAGTATAGATGACAATCAATGAATATTTTAAGAATAAAAAAGTCATGATGAATCATAATAAAGTAAAAAAAGATAAAAAGTTGTTGGTAAATACCATGAAAAAAATGGATTGGTTAGCAATCATTCATAAGTCAGGTATCCTGGTAGCATGCCCATAAATTCTAGGTGAGAGACCTCAATAAAAAAAATTTGAAACATGGTAGCCATTTTGTTGTGTGAATAAAAGCCATCTCTCTTTAAATGGAACAAGAATCTGCCAATTTGTTGCTTTGTTGCTATACTAGCAGAAAAGATTGGGAAGTCACTTAAAATGACATAATAATTTATTAGAAAATCAATCTCTCAGAATTAAAAAAACAACAACATTGTTTTTATGTTATTATTCATGTGGAAAAGTAAATGTGTCTTTTAAACCAATAAACCCTATTTTCCACCCTCCACTATTCACATAAGTATTATCTGAATTTATCTGGCTCAAAAATATCTTTGTTTTTAACTAATTTTTCATGTTTAGATTATTAAATGGAATGAGTGTTTTGAGAGGTTTTTTGTAGAGCCAAAGGAATCATATGGAAATATACCCATTTTTTTTTATTTATGTGAAAAGAGCCTTGCCCATTAGATTTTTGTTACTGTTAAGAACCTTTGTTATTCTGGTAGAGTATATGGAGAATATCATACACTTTTAAAGCAGAAATACCAAAATTGATGGGTAATATTTAAATTCATCATACTTTCTATTTTCTCAACACAAATATCCTGATTTTTTAAACAAGGGGTTTGATTTATCACCACCCTTATTTCCTGATGCGTTTAAACTCATTTTTAAGGGGAATGTGAGCCCAAAAACCAAATAAAGTTATTATCTTTATTGGGCTTACCCTGTAGCACACTACATGCATTGAGCTCGTTAGATTTCTATGTAAACTGCATAACTTTAACCCAGAAAACTGAAACATAAATTAAATCACATGTGCCCTAATGTAGTTTCAATATGAATGGTGATGTCAAACTCACCCACTTTTTTTGTTTTGATAGTGATGTCATAGATCAAAATGTGAATCTCTCTATCAGTACACATAGCACCCTTAATTGGTAAATGTTTTGTACACTTGAATGTGTTCCAAATAGAAGGTAGAGATTATACTTGGGTGGTGCAATTTCTGTAATTCATATCTGGTAATGTAAAAAATCTCCTTATAAACCTAACAGATAGTTTTGTCAGCATTAGAGTTCAAATGGACACAAATAAAATCTTATTATTTTTATTCAGAGTAAATTTTAACATGATCATAAACACCTTCATTTTTTACAGTGGGTGTGGAATGTTCACTTTTCCAGACTTTTCCTATACATATTATGTGGACTTAAATCATATTATAGTGTTGCTTTCAAATATTACTCTGACCGTACTGGATTACCATTTCTACTTTTGATAACTTGACAGATTCCATGACCTGTATGAAGTAATATATTGCATTTTTATATGCGTTATTTGTATGTTTGTTCTAGGAAAATTCCATTTACTATGACTTTAATTAGTCCCATGGAATGAATATAAGGGAAATTAAAGTTATTTCCATTTTTTTTTTTTTTTGTAGTCATGGGATGCATTTTTTCGACAAACTGCAAAAGGTGCACCTCCCGGGCAGGCATACACTGCACCTCCAACTTTACGAGCAGTCATGATGTCCTCCGTCCCTGCTCCATTGCCAAGGCATGCAGTAGAGCAGGGAATGCCAGTGGATGAAAAAACTATTGAGGATCACCTCTCTGTACAATCAATTATAAGATCCTATCAGGTAGATATTTTTATTTAGTTTGTATAATTAACATCCTAATATAATTTTTTTCTTTCCAGATCTTTCACAAATGATGAATGAATAACTTTTGAGATGATATATGTATATTCAATTTCTATTGACTGCCATTGGGTCAAATTTATGTTATATTTAACCTTAAAAAATCTTGCTCTCACTGTTGCAAGACATGTTATCTAATTGAGGATCTGTTTTATTTTATTGACTTATAAAGCTAATTAGATAACATGTCTTGCAACAGTGTTTTTCATGAATTTGCAGGGACATGTAATAAACGTAAGCCAGTCATAACCTTATGTTGAAACTATCTAGAGCACTTATGAATTGCACATTTATCTTTTAACATATATTTTCCTATAAATTGGAACATAGGTATAGAAGGCTATTGCAAATTCTTCCAAATTTTTTTATCCTCCAATGATACATGTATCCAAATTGTATTGACATAATACATGCCAATCTGCTGGGATCATCATGTAGCTATAATCATCAACCCTCTAAATACATGCAATCACATTAAACAGATACAAAGTATAGATTGACATGTATAGTTGATGGGCTCACATGATACCCATATAAAGTACAGGTTAACCCTTCAGGTTGACATGTATAGTGATGGGCTCTAATTTGGAAGCCATTTTAGATTCACTAACAGTTTTGCTCCATTTGTTGCGTTTTGAAACTATTGAAATGTTTAGGAAGCTTATGTCTGAGGTTACTCCTGGTGCATTAATGAAGGTTGCTTAAATGTTTCAAATGTTATTTAAAAATGTAAGCAGTATTTATATTATGAATTCTTTGTGTTTTTTCTTATGTCCTTTTAAAAAGGGATTTTTTAATATTTTTTTTGATATTTAGTGATTTTCAATATTTTGTTTTTTCTATCAATGTTAATCTCTGTTTAAAAAGGGTACTGTAGGTACATTTAAATTTCTGTAATTTACTTTCTATTAACATTCAAGTGACATTTGACCATTATGTTGTTTGTCCATGATGCTTTAAGTAAGTGATTTTTATCCTCATCATTAATAGGCATCTATATAGATAACAGCTTTGTAAAAAAATTTTTTTTTTATTTTACTGTAATTGTAATGACATAATTCATGTGTGTCAGAAAAAACAAAAAACTGGCACTATTTTCAATAACTTTCTTTTCTAGATAAGCTCTAGAGATTAGAAATGTTAAGCCATTCATATATGCTATCAGCTTTATTGCCAGAAGGAAATTTTGAGATTTGCATCTTATCTAGATATACTTGGGGGGAAAAAAGTTAAAGCACTTGCCCCAAGGACTGTGCAGCCATTATCAGAAGGTTGACAAAATTGTCAGTTACATATGTGTCAACATGGCTAAGTCATTTATTGGTGAACACATAGGATTTGATGAGACTCATTATGGCCCTCATTGTAAAAATAACATTACTCTGTTGCATTATTGTGTAAATTAATCTAAATATTTATCAGCAAACATTTGACAGAAATGCAAAGGAGAAGTTTTGAATGTTATTTTCAATGTTGAATATAAATTTGATTGATTTAATTGTATAAAAACTTAACATTCAACATTTCTCATCAGAGGTCGTATCCTGATTGGTCCATTTGTTTTAATCAATGCTGTGTATATAGGTCAGAGGTCATAATATCAGCAAGCTTGACCCACTGGGTATTTTAGAAGCAGATCTGGATTCTGGGACACCTCCGGAGCTAATCTTAGAATCATATAACCTGGGTAGGATTGAAAGAAATAATTTAAACATTTTTATTTTCCTTTTTCTTTTGATCTCTTTGGAAATTCTGCAGTTCTTTCCAATACTAAGCTGCTGCACCATTTTTCGTGTTGGTTAGAGAGAGAGAAAGTTTACATTGTGAAATCATGTGCTTACTATGGTACACAAACTAAATTTGTATCTTTATTGGTTATAAAGGCAATATGATAAGCAAGAAAAGGACTGCAGGCTTCCAGGAATAAATAAACTTTTAAATTTATTCGTTCACCATCATCCTATAAAAAAAAAATGGGACCCTATTAGGTGTATCCATTTTCTATATTTATTTTTTATAAGTATATATGCATGACTACATGCATTTTTCCTAGTGGATAGCTAGCAATGATAGAAGCATTAAGCATGAATTACAGTTGAGAGTTTAATTTTTTTTTATTGTTGTGGACATTGTTAACATGGGGAAGGCATGGATTGGTTGAAAGATTGACTACAGGAATATTACTTGTTAAGTCTTCATCATATGAAGTTCTCTCTTATTTTATCATGCATTCCTTTAATTTGTGTGATCTCCTACCCATGACCATAATTTAATTCTTACATTATCCTATTTGACCCATAATCTTTCTTACCATGACATGGGGTGGAACCTTCTTAATTTTTTTACTTTAAAAAAATATTATTTAACATCTACTTTAACCTTCATGTTTTCTTTCCCCAAAATATGCTAACTTGTTAACGTTTTATTTCCCTTGACCTGGGATATATTTTGATGGTTTTAATAGTATTGATTATTTATAACTTCATATCTTACCCAGGTAAACTTAGTTTTCTGATAAAATTTAGAAAGATAAACATTGATGGCTGCCTAGTTTACTGAGTCTCTGCTGTTGATATGTCTATGCAGCAGGAGTGAGCAGATACAAAACTATTAAAAGTTAACAACATATTCATTTTCTCATGAAAATGCAAATAACATATTTATTAACAAAATACAGGCAATGGGGTAAAGCATTTAGCTGAAATCGTAGAGGATATATAAATAGACAATCATTTTTTTTGTTGGGAACTATAAAAAATTCAGTAAGTTGGAGCTGTGCTAGCAGAATTAAGCTGTCAGCTATTGTCAAAGAACACTAGACTGGGGATGTAACTTAATTAAGATTATATAGCTACACTTTTTAAACCGTATACTTTTAATGTTGTTAACGTTTGACCATTTTTGTGTGACGTCAAGCACCATTCCACCTTGTTTAAAGAGGTCTGATGCCCCTGGCACGTGATTCATCACGTGAATAGTTCAAAATTCAATGGAAAAGACGTAAAGAGGTAAGGGTTAGCCTGACCGGACGTAACAGGGTTACGTCCGGTCAGGCTAACCCTTACCTTGTTTACGTCTTTTCCATTGAATTTTGTATAAGCCTGATTGCAGTCCTACCCCTCATTTTGAATAGTTCAAGCAGTCTTATGACAAACATTGCTCCATGTTCCTTGGTCTCAAACTGATCTTTTTATGAACACAATCCAGTACACACATTTAGTTATACGTTATTCAGTAAGTGTTATATTTACACCAAAAGAAGTTTGTCACAGATGCCTTCATGAAATTAATTTATGATTTCATTTAATGCACATTTTGCCCTCACTCATCTATTTTCATGTATGTCACAAACAGCCAACAATCAAATGTATTTGCTGGTCCTGTTGAATCTCTATTTGTGATACTTAAATTAACCTGGAGATCACAATAAGCAAGAAATCAATTTAATGTTTGTACTATTTAATCCAATAATGTGTTATTCTTTTAAAAAAATGCCATATTTACTTACAAGCCACACATTAAAAGTATTTGCAGTGCCTCTTTCATGTCACACAAGTCTAGCTTTTCAAGTGCAGGTACCAATCCAGTTCTTCAGTGACTCTCAAACTACTACCCAGCCAACGTACCTCCTTTGAATGCATCAGTTATTGGCTACTAAATAGTCTTCAGTATTTGTTTTAAGATTTTTGTTTGAGATTTCCGGCTTCTAATCGCAGGTTATGCCTGCGTGCTATTTTTTCTTCCTCTTTCTCTCTCTCTCTCTCTTTGACCCATTGATTGCGTGACCAGATCCGAGGACACCGCATGGCACAATTAGACCCTATCGGGCTAGAGGTCCACAACGAAGAGAAGGAGCTGCAAGTTCAGTATTACAACTTGGGTAAGTTCCCCCCCCCCCACAACCCCGCTCTACCTATTGATACCTCAGTGGAGATCTTCTGGCATCTGTTTGTTTGTGCTCTAGGCCACAGCCGGATGCCAGCTCCTTGTTTTGTTTTTGTTGGTACGTTTATTTCACGTCTATGTCAGCAAAGAAGTCTTTTATAGTCCTTGAGTCCATAACTTCAGATGTCTTTGTTCATGTAGTGTCGTGTCAAACGTGTGCATGTTATGAGTTGATTACGCCATTGTATTACTATTGGATGTTAACTTCCCGCTTTTGCCTCTTCGGTTCCTGCTTTAGCCTCTTTGGTTCCTGCTTTAAAAAATGGGTTTTGCCCAACGAACGGGATCACTTTAACTTTATCTTCTCTTTGCTTTTGTGTTTGGAGAAATACTCACACGATATAATTTATGTACAAATCATTGTGTATACTCGCATATTAAAATCAAGAATTATACCTGGTTTTAACAAATTAATATAATGCACTAATAATACTTATCATTTTTAAAACTCATTCATTAATTAGTGTATTATTCAATAACTCCCCTTCCCTCGTTAGTTTGGCATTTTTGTCTCAAATGATGAACATGTTTGTTCGATCTTAGAAAAACAGACGTTAGATTGGATGTTGTGTGTGTTTGGACATGTAGTGACACAAGGTTTAAACTGACGTTAAAATGTTCCCACTTGGATCACTTGTGTACTGTAGATGGCGGAGGTGTGTGTCATGACAAACGTTTTAAACTGACTAGTTAACATGTCCCATCTGGATCACTTGTGTACCGTAGATGGCGGAGGGACACGGAAGATTGAATGTACGAAACCTTGAAATGTGTGAATCTAACCCACCCAAAGAACGTCTTATCAGAATGTACAGTTACTCTATCACCGTCACAAGCTTGGGTTTAATTATAAGACGTAGATTTTAGTGCTACCTCTTTTCACCCTGTTATCTTAGCAGTTAGATATCGACTATAAATTGGACTCGTTTTGTACTGGGGAAAACATTGTGTTTATAAATGTGGAATGGCTTTTTAAAATTTAGTGTAACATAAATGCCAATTATCAAGAGCTGTTAGGAATTTTAAAAATATAAGTACAAGTAATTTTGGTGAACGTAATGCTTTGAATTTTTTAAAACCAAAACGTAACTGTTTTTTTTTTAACTACACACATTAAGCTTTTATCATTTATTATAAAGCTAATGCTATTTTCCCCATGCATCTACAAGATGAACGCATTTCTTTAGTTAAAACTATACACGGCGTTTATTGTCGAGATGGTATTTACATATGATACTACATGGTAGTGACAGCTGGCAGTACAACAAATGTACTTTACCTGGAGTGCCACGAACTGCGTCATAATGATAACGTGCTAGTACCTCAAACTGGGCAGCCCCCAGTCAAATAGGTGCTATCCCGTCATGGCCTGCCTTCTCCACTGGGTGCGTGGAGATTAGAGTACCACTCAACAAGTGGGCCACTAAGCCCTGCACCAAGAAATACAAAAAAGAAAAAGAAGACCCCAGCTCTTCGAATTGCTAGCTGGAACGTGAGGACTATGTGTCCCGGCATCACTGATGATCTGCAGTCCATAAACGACACACGGAAGACAGGAATAATCGATAGAGAACTTAAAAGGCTAAAGATTGACATAGCATGCCTTCAGGAGACCAGGCTCCCAGACAACGGTTCACTCAAAGAGGCCAATTACACCTTCTTCTGGCAAGGCAGACCGAAAGACGAACCTAGACAGCATGGTGTGGGTTTCGCTGTTAAAAACACTCTTCTACCATCCATTGAACCCCCGTCATCAGGCACGGAGAGGATCCTCACTCTAAGACTCAGAACAACTGCGGGCCCAGCAAACATTCTTAGTGTGTATGCCCCAACACTCTATTCAACTCCGGAAGAGAAGGACCAGTTCTATGGAGCGTTAGACCAGGCAATAGCCAGCATCCACAAAGACGAGGCAATCTATCTCCTAGGAGATTTCAATGCTAGAGTGGGGAGCGACCACGAAGCCTGGCCCACCTGCCTTGGACTATTTGGAAGAGGAAAGTTAAATGAAAATGGACAAAGGCTTCTGGAATTGTGCTGCTCACGAGGCTTGTGTGTGACCAACACTTTCTTCAAGTGCAAGGATATACATCAAGTATCTTGGAGACACCCTCGATCCCACCAATGGCACCAGCTGGACCTCATTATCACCAGGCGTGCACAACTAGCTAGCGTCCTACTCACTCGCAGCTATCACAGTGCCGACTGTGACACGGATCATTCCCTTGTCGCCAGCAAAGTACGAATAATGAGGAAAAACTCGTACCACACAAAGAAAAAGGGAAGTCCACGCATCAATACCTCCTGCATGAAAGACCCTGCGATAGCGCAGCTGTTCAAAGACAAGGTGAAGGAAAGTCTCTCAAAGATGTCCCCATGCGTCACCATTGACTCCAAATGGACGCAACTGAGAGACACAATCTATACATCCGCAATACAAGCCTTTGGCAAAAAATCTCACAAAAACACGGACTGGTTTGATGAACATTGGGACGAGATGAAACCCGTCACTGAAGCAAAAAGGAAAGCTCTTATGGCTTACAAGGAAAAGCCTACACCTGACAATTTGCATGCTTTAAAAACAGCTAAGTCACTTGCCCAAAAGGTTGCACGTAAATGTGTCAATACCTACTGGCTTAAGCTCTGTTCCAGTATACAATCAGCTGCAGACATGGGCAATGCAAAAGTCATGTACGAAAACATCAAAAAGGCAACGGGCCCCTTGACGTCAAAAGCTGCTCCCCTAAAGTCCAAAAATGGAGAAATTATTCAAGACCAGGCAGCACAGCTAAAACGGTGGGTTGAGCATTATCTGGAATTGTATTCAACAGTTACCACAGTCTCCAGCACCGCTCTAGATGACATCCCAGATATGCCACTCATGGAAGAACTTGATGTCGTGCCCACACAGGAAGAGCTGAGCAAAGCAATTGACAGTCTAGCTTGTGGAAAAGCGCCTGGGAATGATGGAATACCACCAGAGGTTCTAAAGAGTGGCAAGACAGCTTTACTCCAACCATTGCACGAGATTCTGTCCCTCTGCTGGGAACAGGGCTACATCCCCCAAGACCTAAAGGATGCAAATATAGTGACACTATATAAAAACAAAGGTGATAGGAGTGATTGCAATAATTATCGCGGCATTTCACTCCTTAGTATTGTAGGAAAGACCTTTGCCCGCGTTATACTAAAACGTTTACAAAGCCTAGCATCCCGCGTCTATCCAGAATCTCAGTGTGGTTTCCGGTCCGGTCGGTCTACCATAGACATGGTGTTCTCCATACGACAGCTCCAGGAAAAATGCAGAGAGCAGCAGATGCCACTATACATTGCATTTGTGGACCTTACAAAAGCCTTCGACTTAGTCAGTCGCAACGGGCTATTCCAAATACTGGCAAAAATTGGATGTCCCCCTCACCTACTTGCCATCATCAGACAGTTCCATGAAAATATGCTTGGCACAGTACAGTTCGATGGAGCTAAGTCAGAGGCCTTCCCTGTCAGCAGCGGAGTTAAACAAGGTTGTGTACTCGCACCAACACTCTTCGCAATATTCTTCTCTGTACTTCTTCGATACGCATTCAAGGATAGCAGTGAGGGAATCTGGTTACATACCAGAGCTGATGGAGGACTTTTCAACACTGCCCGCCTCCGAGCCAAGACCAAAACGACGGATGTCCTAATTCGAGAGCTACTATTTGCGGATGATGCGGCACTAACAGCACATACAGAATCTGGTTTGCAACAACTCGTGTCAAGCTTCTCCAATGCCTGCAAAGAATTTGGTCTGCAAATCAGCTTGAAAAAGACAAACATCATGGCCCAAGACACTCGACCTCCTCCTACCATAAATATCGATAATGAAAACTTGGAGGTTGTGGACAGCTTCACCTACTTGGGATCCAAGGTCTCCAATACACTGTCCATTGAAGAAGAAATAAACAGCAGAATTGGCAAGGCAGCCGCAACAATGGCTAAACTAAATAAGCGGGTCTGGCAAAACACCAAGCTAACGGAGAAAACCAAACTGTGCGTCTATCGAGCCTGTGTCATCAGTACACTACTATATGGGAGCGAGACATGGACCACTTATACATCACAAGAGCGTAAGCTTAACAGCTTCCATTTGAGATGCTTGCGCCGCATTCTTGGCATTAAATGGCAAGAAAAGGTACCTAATAGTGAGGTCCTAACGTGTGCCAATACCCAAAGCATGTTCTCAATTCTTAGTGAAAGACGCCTGAGGTGGCTAGGACATGTCAAAAGAATGAGCCCCGGCCGCATCCCGAAGGACCTCCTATATGGTGAACTTGCTTCAGGAAAGAGGAAAACAGGTCGCCCACGCTTGCGATTTAAAGATGTCTGTCAAAGGGACATGAAAGCAGCCAAAATACATACAAGTGACTGGGAGTGTAAGGCAGAAGACCGATCTACGTGGCGCACAGTTGTCAAAGAGGGCGTCATAATAGCCGAGGAGCGAAGAATGGAGGAGGCTGCAGACAGAAGAGCTAGGAGAAAGGCCAAAACATTTGGAAGCACAGAACTCGTGTGTAAAAACTGTGGCAAAGACTGTCACTCAAGGATAGGACTGCACAGCCACTCGAGAAAATGCAACCCAACCCAACGGTGATGCACCATCGTCTCGCGAGACGGAAGGATGCCGAATTTGAATTAGTACCGGTACTTGATGTTACGTTTACTTGTTATCTTGAATGTTGATGGTTGTTTTTATATCACGGCCGTGTTCTAGGCATCTCCCCTTAAACTTGTACTAAACCATGAAACTAAAGGCTGTTAATGACCTGCGAAGCAAAACCACTTTAAGGGTGGGCGTAACAGTCATAGGTGGACCAAGGCCTCTCTCATACACATCTCTCCGCGCCCAGTGGCTAGCTCACTACTAAGGTCGCCTCTGTAACAGTTAATCTAACTGCCTTCTAACCTCATAGTAAAGCCGATATATTTGTGACTAAGACGCGCTACTAACTTGACCTTTTCCCCTAATACTCTAACTACAATCTACTTACTCCTTTTGGAACACCTACTGAAAGCTTGGCTGAAATGTTATTACCATATTTACCCTTTTAAATTCCTTCGTGTTGCATCTTTCACTATGAGTGTGACTTTTAAGTGTTATAGTTATAGACTAATGAAATGACCGTACATATATAGAGTCTAGATACTAACTAGCCTATATAATTGTTATGACTGATGTTAAATACATTTTTACCGATAAGTTGGATAAGTAAAATATTTTTTAATAAAATAAATTCGATAATATTAAAAAGTAATGCTCTATATTATTTTTAGCTGGTTTGTCAACATGCACATTCCCTTATACCATTATACCTGAAACCCGATCTAAACCTAAGATTTGTGAAGGACTAGCTTCTAATAAATGGGTGTGAGGAGAGTGGAATACTGTAGTAAAAACCTAAGTAGTAGTCAAGGACTGGATACTAGATGGAATGAGGAGATTGGAATACTATAGTAAAAACCTAAGTAGTAGTCAAAGAACTGGGTACTAGATGGAATGAGTAGATTGGAATACTATAGTAAAAACCTAAGTAGTAGTCAAAGAACTGGGTACTAGATGGGGTGAGGAGAGTGGAATACTGTAGTAAAAACCTAAGTAGTAGTCAAAGAACTGGGTACTAGATGGGGTGAGGAGATTGGAATAATATAGAAGAAGTAAGTGCTAAGTAAGTAAGTGGGACGTGGTCGTCGAGAGGTAGCGCTCTCGACTGTCATACCGATGGTCACGGGTTCGAATCCACACGAAGGTGAGGATTTGTTCTCGCGGCCTGAGGAGTCCCCGAGTCACCCAGTTCCGAATGGGTACCTAACTAGACAATAGTTAGGCGGCTGTTGTAATGCGTGGAACCCCTATAGCCGTGGTCTGTGACCGCTGCATCACTTGCCAGATCATCTCTCATGGTCTGTGGACGCAATTATCTTCTGCATAGAAGGAGCGTCTGTATATCTAAGATAAGATAAGTACGTGCTCCGTCGCCGTGTTTAAAAATACACGGGGCCAAAGTTCAGAGCTCGGCATTCATCAGTAGGCGCCATTTCTTAGCCAGGGTAATAACTCTTGTAACGAGACGTCGGGGTGGGGGTAGTGACGTTGGGGTGGGGGTAGTGACGTTGGGGTATTGGGCCATTCTGATTCTGCATTTGTAGGAAATCGTCGGGCAGGAAAGGGGTCATTGCAACACGAACTACCAGAAGTTTTGAACTAGTATTCCTGGGAAATAATGCGAGTCTTTAAAAAAACACAACTCCTTATCAATGCAACGAGTGGATTATAACTTACAAATATAAAGCTCATAAACTTAACTTTTGTTCAGTACACAGTTCATTGCTGTAACGAGATTTCAATTAGGCTAGTAATTTTCCGAGTTGACCGATTTTCGGTTCAATTGGTACAAGAGGCAGCCGTTGTAAGTGAGGCAGCAACAGACGCCTAGTGTATGAGATCGATACTCTATATACACGTACTTTAACCTTGTTCATGTCCCCCGTGTGGGCACCACTTTCTCACACGCGCACTGGTACACCGCCTCCCTCCCCCCTTCAATAGCACGATTCTCACTGGGACCAGAAATCTGTCACGTCTTCTATGGTCATGTTGGACTAACACAAACATCTCAAAGCACAATGTTTCATGCAGTTATTTAACGCACGCTAAAAACTGACCTATTGCCTATTGCATTAATCAGCGTAATTGATAGAGCTTAAATTTGCACTAACCAAAGTTATTTAATTAACCAACATAAACTTAACCCTGGCATTAACGCAAGTTATTAATCTGGCTCATGAAAGTAGTCATGTGCAATAACTAAAGTTATGAGCCACGAGGGCCGTCCATACATGACGTCACGCACCTGGAGTATTAAGGGAGGTCACACATTTGTGACGAGGGGTAGGAGACAACTTACGTCACATCAAAACGCGCCACTTAAATTTAAATTTCCCCTTAAATATTTGATTGCTTACATTTTCATTTCATGAAGTTTTAATTGGCTTTACGGGTGTTAGGATATTTAAATGGCAATAAAGTGATTTGAAACATGCTCATTTTCAAATAGGAAGCTCTGTTTTTATGGGGGGGGGGGGTGGTGCGGGGAACGCGAAAAGCTTTGTGACGACGTTTGACGAGGGAGAGGGGGAAATCGGCCAAAATTACGTGACGTCATTTACGGACGGCTCCAAGCTTTAACTCATTAGTTACCTACCTTTAATTAGTGACATTGACAACAAACTTTACGATTTTCCTTTATTATCCTAGAGCTACACATAATTAGATATACCATGGACTATGATTTGATGTTGACCATGTTGACCTTGATGTTCCTACACCCAATAACGTCTCCATTATGTTCCACATATCAGGAGAGGCTGACCTGGACCGTGTTTTTCGACTACCCAACACAACATACATTGGAGGCAATGATACAGTTCTTCCCCTCAGGGAAATCATTAGGCGATTACAGGTGAGTTGGCCCTGTCGCAACGACACAGTTGGTATGTCCCTCGCTGTGTTCGTAGTACAGTTGGTATGTCCCTAGCTGTGTTCATAGTACAGTTGGTATGTCCCTATCTGTGGGCTTGTGTCAACTTCCACCAAATCTAAGAAAAAAACTGATATCTCGAGGCTTTTGCCAAGCATTTGTTGCTTGGCGAGCCAGGTAGATCCTTAAATTAAGGGTCAAGGTTAAGGGGCGTGCCACTATTTGTAACTTTCAATGACTTGCAATTACAGTGTACTTCGGAGTACTCAAGTCGTACTTAAAATAGTTAAGCTAATATCCGAAAGCAAGCACTAAGTGCTAGATGGTTACACACATTTCTCCTATATATCTCGCTCAATGGTCGTTACGTCATCATAGACGGCATTTTTGGTTTATGCATGTGTAAATGTCATGGTTTACAAGGTAGCAATAATTGACAGCACGTATCTTGTCATGGAATATAAGCTATATACTGACCTCACCCATCTCAAACTCAAGAGTTGATTTAACATGTCACAACCAAAACAACTCTATACCGCCTAGCCTATCTATTATCTAATCTCAAAGGGCGTTTTTAACAATAAGCCACCCTAGCTCTGTGAAAATGGAAATGAGGCCTCTGACATCTCATCCCAGGTAACTGTTGATATTGAAGTAATACACTAAATTTGATATGTCCCAACTACGGCTTAAAATTAACATGAACCCCCAAAGCTACTTCCTTGTTTAAAGAAGTTGGTTGATGCACACAGCAGTAGACATAAGGCCAACTGTTTCTATTATGATGGTCAAATGTTGAGGCATGTTTTCTTTAACATTCAATTGACATAGTTGGTCACAGTGGACTGACTTGTGAACAGTTACAGTAGTATCGCTACGGTTGACCTAGTTCAACCTATTGATTTGTAGGATGTTAAAAACATCATTTGATGTCACTAACTTGGATTAGTATTTAATGCTTGAAAGTATTTATTTAATTCAAAGTATTTTGAAAGGCAAGACTACAGATAAACCTGGTGGCATTTAAAGTTATTGGTAAAAACTATAGGTTATGCAGACCCACACATACATGGTAAAATGGCACACACTCAAGATATCATAGAACAGTGAGTCATGCAGACACATACTGTTAGGTGGCATAAACTTATGATATTATAGAACGGTAAGACCAACACATACATTGTAATTTGGATGTAAGTACTGTACTCAAATTTGGAGCCACTTGAAATATCAAATAAAATCAGGGGTGAACATAGATAAATCCATATCAATAACCTGATTTAAAAGCCAATAGTTATATAACTTCAGGCACAGGGAAAATGTAATGTCAATAACCAATGTAAGGAACAAACTGAACTCTGGTCTATATTTGGAAGTATTACCTGCTGTCATAAGACGGCTGGCATTTTAAGTGCTTTATAACCATCTTAAAGCAACTTGAAGCAGTCGTTTTAATGACACAAATTAATTGCAGTTGCTCTATTTGTGACTTGTGACATCATCACACTGATAGTGACATACCGGGCATTGCTGATGTGACATTTTGTCTATAGGCTGAGGTGAAATTGTTTGTGGGCTGAAGTGAGATATTGTCTGTTGGCGGAAGTGAGATATTGGGTGTTGGCTGAGATGTTGGAAGTCGGAAAAAGTGAGATATTGGAAGTGGACTAAAGTGAGATATTGGCTGTTGGCTGAAGTGAGATATTGGAAGTGGACTGTAGTGAGATAATAGAAATGGGCTGAAGTGAGATATTGGCTGTTGGCTGAAGTGAGATATTGGCTGTTGGCTGAAGTGAGATATTGGCTGTTGGCTGAAGTGAGATATTTGCTGTGGGCTGAAGTGAGATATTTGCTGTGGGCTGAAGTGAGATGTTGGCTGTTGGCTGAAGTGAGATGTTGGCTGTTGGCTGAAGTGAGATGTTGGCTGAAGTGATATATTTGCTGTGGGCTGAAGTGAGATGTTGGCTGTCGGCTGAAGTGAGATGTTGGCTGTTGGCTGAAGTGAGATGTTGGCTGAAGTGAGATATTTGCTGTGGGCTGAAGTGAGATATTTGCTGTGGGCTGAAGTGAGATGTTGGCTGTCGGCTGAAGTGAGATGTTGGCTCTTGGCTGAAGTCAGATGTTGGCTCTTGGCTGAAGTGAGATGTTTGCTGTGGGCTGAAGTGAGATGTTGGCTGGTTGGCTGAAGTGAGATAATGTTTGTTGACTGAAGTGAGATATTGTTTGAGGACTGAAGTGAGATATTGGCTGTTGGCTGAAGTGAGATAACAAAATTTTGACTGAGAAGTGAGATATTTGCTGTGGGCTGAAGTGAGATATTGGCTCTTGGCTGAGGTGAGATAATAGCTGAAGTGAGATATTGTTTGTCGACTCAAGTGAGATATTGTTTGTCGACTCAAGTGAGATATTGTTTGTAGACTGAAGTGAGATATTGGCTGTAGGCTGAAGTGAGATGTTGGCTGAAGTGAGATATTGGCTCTTGGCTGAGGTGAAATTTTGTTTGTGGGCTGAAGTTTTGTAGCTATGGTTTAAGTGGTCAGTAAATGACTTGTAGGAACTGGATTATGCAATTTAAAAGAATTGTGTTGACAGTTATTGGTACATCATACTGTTAATTATTGTAGTAGATGCATTAATTTAGGATGTGTTAGAAATTGTAAGGTTATGTTAAGTATTGATGCTTGTACCAGGAAACTATTAAGGATGTCAATACTAGTTCATACTGCTTTTATCCCCTGTGAAGTTGGTCACACACTAAATGTCAAAACTGACATTTTTATATATCCAAAAGGTTAAAATTAAATGTTACATATGTTTCGACTCATAGCATACTATTTGGGACATCATGCATTTATTTAGGATGCCCCAAACTTAATTTACGTGATATAATGTGAATGTGAATATCCTGTGTGTGGTCAGTTGCCTGAATGTTCCAGCATCAGTCATTACACCATGTCAGTGGCGTCGCTAGGGGGGTGCGGTGGGGGCGGCCGCCCCGGGTGACACCATCAGGGGGGTGACACCAGACTGTAAAATTCTATATATTACCGTTAATTAGCACTGGAAAACTCGGAGGAGTTCTATGGGTTAAATCGTGAGGGGGTGACACCAAAAGCTACCGCCCCGGATGACAACAACCCTAGTGACGCCTCTGCACCATGTAACTCCAAACATTCCAGGCCATGTGACCCCAAACATTCCAAGGGTTGATTTATCTTTGAAAGATCAATTTCTGTACCCTCCCCCCCCCCCCACTCCTTGAAGCCAACCACTTCCCCTTGAATGCCCCAACGGATCTTGTACAGGGCAAAAAATGTTTGTGCCAACCTATCATCTGTAATACCACACCACTCTATGATCTTGTACAGGGCAAAAAATGTTTGTGCCAACCTATCATCTGTAATGTCATTCTAACCATTTCTAAAACTCTTGATTTTTAGGGTCTTTTCTTTTTTCTTTATAATACATGTATTTCCTTTTATTGTTTATGGTTAATGTTCATTCTGGCTATTATGTAACTGAACATAAATGCCCATAAATGACTCTTTCTCTAACAAAAGATAAAAAGCTTGGTATTTTTAATTTTAAATGGGTTATTCATCTGTTGTCGTAATTGATTGAATTGTGGACAAATCTATGATTCATTCGTGTTTTTTATTCACAGTTCATTCTTAGAGCTAGATGTTAACTTCTCTCCTAATCTTGATTTCCTATCTAGAGTGCATCGATTTATTTATGTTTCATATTGGAGATACAACTACTTCTACTTGAGCTGAGGTTGGTTGGAACCAGATTTTGAGTTTGTCAATATCACTGGAGTAGAACATTGTGGCTAGCAGAGTTGAGGCTCTTTTTTTTTTCTTCATACATATTAAGGGGAGGTTAGGTGGACTGGTTTTGGCCATCTGCACCCTTTGCCCTCCTAAAATTTCCCTTATATGAATCCCTAAAAAATATTTATTTGCTTGCATAATATCTTTGCATTGTCCTTTATTTAATATGAGAAAAACATAAGGAGACGTTTAAAAAACAAAATAGTTTTTAAAAAAAAAATCATTTCATACATTTCATTTTTTATATCAGATTTTTAAACATAGAAAACAGAAGAATATCTACCATGCTATGTTCTATTGACAGCGATTATTAGTTAATGATTCACAAATAAATAGTTGAGTTGGGAGGTATAAAACAAAACATTAAATATTAAATACCTAGTTAAATGTATAAGAATTTTTGTTTCAATGGTCTGTTGTATTAGCCCTCTATTATAAATTATAAGAACAATCTCCTGCTACGTTGCCTGTTTTGGCCAGGTGGCTAAAATAAAGATCTATTTCTTCTCTATATTTTCTCCCATTTTTTCCCTTCTGCAACTCCACTCAGCTGCTGAGTTATTGATCTTTTGATTTGAGAGGCCAAATTAGGGATCTTTTGTTTGTTATTGGTGTTAAGGATCTTTTGATTTGAGAAGCCAAATTAGGGATCTTTCAACTGAGTTGTGTGTTTTAAAAAACCAAACAAATTTTAATCATGGATATTTATGGTAGATATTAATAGTTACTTTTAAATTCCATACAATTTAATATAGAAAGAAAACATTGCTTGAGAGTGGTAAAATTATTGAATAACAATTTGATTAAAACAGTTTATATAGTTATTTCTAAATGGTTGTTGGTAGTCATTTACCTTTACATCCAAGCCAACAGAATAGTTTTATTGAGACACTAGAGAAGCCTGAAACTGGATATTTGATTTTCATGGTACCCAAATGTTTGTAAGGTTTGCTATTTTCCATGAAGCTTTACATCATGAAAATAGGAAATGCCTGTGTGAGGTAAGAAGAAAAATGCCAGTGCATTATTTACATTTGTGTATTAGCATTCCTCCAGCTGTAAGGAGCAGTTCTTTGGGCACACAACCTTCAAAGATTTGTATGCATCAAAACGTCCATCACAGCGTCAATCACTATCTACAACTAGTGAGCTACAACTTAAAGACTTTCTACCATTCTTGTTTGAAGAATAAATGGCATCAGGACTCCCTACTTTGTCAATGCTCTATACACCATGTATAGAGAAAAAATTGTTGGGCTGAACCCATTCAAGTTGATATGATCATATTTGGTCTCATCTAACCTCCTCACCCACCCTCAAAGTGATATGATCATATTTGGTCTCATCTAACCTCCTCACCCACCCTCAAAGTGATATGATCATATTTGGTCTCATCTAACCTCCTCACCCACCCTCTCCATCTCCTCCACCCTCAATCACTCAGGACTCTCCCTTAAGATAGTTTGAAAACATCCCTTGACATGGACTTGGCAAACATCCAGACCAATAACTTGTTGGGTCATGATTGGATATGTCAACTCTGCCCTTGCCCTGGTACTGGTATAGAAGAAACATCATTTTCACTGATCCACTTCTGCTTGAGGTCTAAATATTGAAGCTCTGTTATTTTAGTAACTAAAGTTAAAACAAGACTTGCTGAGAGTCAGCTGACCAGGAAAATGTTTATTTTTTTCAGCACATGAAAGTAGGGAAATCTCTACCATCCCCCATCTGATACTGTATATATGAACACGCCCCTCCCTGGCCGACTTAGGGAATTCTCTACCATCCCCCATTTGATACTGTATATATGAACACGCCCCTCCCTGGCCTACTTAGGGAATTCTCTACCATCCCCATCTGATACTGTATATATGAACACGCCCCTCCCTGGCCTACTTAGGGAATTCTCTACCATCCCCCATCTGATACTGTATATGTGAACACGCCCCTCCCTGGCCTACTTAGGGAATTCTCTACCATCCCCCATCTGATACTGTATATATGAACACGCCCCTCCCTGGCCTACTTAGGGAATTCTCTACCATCCCCCATCTGATACTGTATATATGAAAACGCCCCTCCCTGGCCTACTTAGGGAATTCTCTACCTTCCCCCATCTGATACTGTATATATGAACACGCCCCTCCCTGGCCTACCCTACTTAGGGAATTCTCTACCTTCCCCCATCTGATACTGTATATATGAACACGCCCCTCCCTGGCCTACTTAGGGAATTCTCTACCACCCCCCATCTGATACTGTATATATGAACACGCCCCTCCCTGGCCTACTTAGGGAATTCTCTACCATCCCCCATCTGATATCTGATACTGTATATATGAACACGCCCCTCCCTGGCCTACTTAGGGAATTCTCTACCATCCCCCATCTGATACTGTATATATGAACGCGCCCCTCCCTGGCCTACTTTCTACTTGAGGCCATCCAAGCTTTTTCTTGCAGTTCACGGGAGAAATTGTTTTTTATTATTATAGGGTCAATAAGTAGTTTTATGGCAAGTACATATCCATTCAAGGATTTTCAAAGACTTTACAGCTATGAAGTGTTACACAAACATGATCAATACTTTCCAATAACTGAAGGGAGAACACTTGCATGAGGAAGATGCTTTCAATATTATACAGCAAAATTTTGAAAATAAACCAGTCAAATGACAAAAATGTAAAGGCCAAAATAAATCAATTTGAGTTCTTTCCAGTAATTCTTGTTTTTAATTCATGGCAACTGTAAATAGTTGATAAAGAAATTAAGATGAATTATATACAAGCTTATAAAGAGTATGAATGAGGATGTTGTCAGAAAAACCAAAGTAAGGGGTTAGGGATAAATAGAGCTTCATGGCTGTGAAGTTGCAGCTTATTTAAAAGGTTTACTTACAGGGTGGGCTGACAAAGCTGCTACGATTTTAGGAAGAGCAATGTTATAGAAACTGGCAAACAGACTCTGGCATATTTAGATTATTTCTGTCTATTATATTGAGTTTGTGGTCTTTCATACCGTTTTATGATGTTAAGGAAGTTGATCAGAAATAATAAGGGATGGCATAAACCACCTATAGAGGTAATCGATGGTAGATAAAATAGAGCTCTTTGTAACACTAGAAAAGTGAGGTTTAGATTCATGAATATAGCCATTATTGCAGTTATCAGAATCATACATTATTTTATCTGAAATTGTTGTGTAGGAGTTTTAAAAAAATATTTCACTGCCCTGTATGTTTTCTTTGTCCTTTTATTCAATACTGTACATTGATAAGTGAACCTTCAACAAAAGTAGTAGCACTACATATATTGGTCATAATAATAATACACATTCTAAGGTGACCATAATTACAGCCACATTTTCAAAATATCCGTTCTGTGAAAGATTCATAACTTGCCTATATAAATATAATTGCTTTCTAATGCAGTTGGAGTTAGTTATCCTGTTCCCTTCTTAGGTAATTAAATTTACATTGCACATAATCAGTAAATAACAAAAGCACCTGTTTATGAATCAATACTCGTTAGAGCAATTAGTTTGTGTTATGTATATTGGTGTTAGTGCATAGTTCAATAAAAGTACTTTTTTTTAGGGCTTTATGCCTAGTAAAATACATTAAACATACTAATGAATGTACATTCTCTTTTGGGTTGAGCCGTTAGGCTCTTAAAACCCGGTTCAATTTTTCGCAGGCGAGCCTCATCATTCGGGCATCGCCATAGAGGTAATCCTCAGCAGGTACCGCAACTTCATCACCTAAAACCCCGTCCAACTCGGGGCAACATTCTAGTACGTGGGCCACCGTCTCCTCGGGGCAGCCACACAGCCGACAGGCCAGTTCGTTTCTGTTGTCAAACTTGTAAAGGTAGCTTCGTATTGGACAATGGTCAGTTCTCATGCGTGTTATGAGCGTCTGACTACTACGGTCAAGTTTCCACCAGGCATCGCTTTTGTCCGGTCGCGGCATTTTCTGGTATACCTTTCTGGCCATATTTCCATTTTCCCAGCCCTCAAGCCATTTCTCAGGGAAATGGTCTTTTAGCCACGACTTGACCCCCAGTTGGGTCAAGGGCTTCTCGGGTTGGGGCTGGGCTGCGCCTGCCCTGGCCAGTGCGTCGACCCTGTCTGATTGGGCCGTTCCGCAGTGTCCGGCCATGGACTACTTTGCCGCCACGTGCCAGGAATTCACTTACTGTATCCAGAATGGCACTCACCGTCTTGGCCTCCAGAGAGCTTCGACTCAAGTTTTTGAGCGAAAACCGAGAATCGGTGAAGACCACGACGGTCGGGAAATTCTTTCTCTTCGCTAGACGTCGGCGTACTTCTTTCAAACCCCTGTGAATCGCTTCCAGTTCGGCTTCATGACTACTGTTAGTAGATCCACACGGCCCCGACAGTGTCAATCCTGGTTGGGGGTATTGAATTAGCACACCGTATCCACTTTTGCCATCTCTAAAACGTGAGCCGTCAGTGAAGACTTTTACCACGCTGTCTCCATAGGCCTCGATTGTGCGCAGAGTCTCGTCTCGCAAGAGCTCGACGGGACTGGCCCGTGTCACCGCGGCATTTGCCAGTGTCAAACGAATTTCAGGCGGGTCAAGGCTTTCATGTGGTCCTCGAGCAGGGACCAGTTGCATTCGTTCCCTGTGCTTGGGTAGGGGGACTGATTCTTCTAGTTCGTAGACCGCGTCCATGAAGGAGGGTCGCTTCAGTCTTGTCCTCTTAACCCATCTGTCTTGTAATTGGTAGCAGGGTTCGTCATGCTCCAACCTACGGTATCGCTCCACCGTAGTCATGATTGCCTTTTCTCGCCTTATCGCCAGGGGTTCTACGTTTGACATAATTTCTACCGCGGCGGTGGGTGTGGTACGTAACGCCCCGCAAACGAACCGTAGAGCTTGGTTCTGTAATCGGTCCAGACTCTCTAGAGCCATACGGCTCGCAAAGGCCTGGACCGGGAGGCTGTAATCAATAGAACTTCTCACGCTACCAAGATAGAGAGCTCTTAGTAGTCTTGCGTCCGCGCCCCAATTCGTGCTAGCCAGTTTCTTCACCAGGGACAATTTAGCTGTGGTCTTGGCGCATAATTCACGCACATGGTTATGCATCTGGAGTTTCTGGTCCAGTTTTATACCCAAGTACGTTGGTGTCCGATCCCAATGTAACCTCTTTCCGCAGATCTGAAGCACCACCTCATGCTTCAGAGCATTCCTTCCATTAGTGAAAATGGAATGGACCGTTTTTTCCGTATTTACTTCCAGGTGCCATTGGCTGGCGTATTTTTCAATACGATTCAGATCATTCTGCAGCCGGTTCTGCAGTGTTGCGACGTCTTTTCCTGAACTCCATATCACCAGATCGTCAGCAAACATGGCATTCTGGGACTCAAGAATGCTTTGTAGGTCGTGGACGTCTGCTAGGAACAATGTACAGCTAAGCACTGAACCCTGTGGGAGTCCGTCTTCCAGTACAGCCTTGCTGGATCGCGCTTCTCCAAGCCGTGTTTTGATTAAACATACTACATATGTGGATCTTATATGTCTGGTGTTCTAACTGAAAAGTAAGTTTTAATAAATAATTAGGTCTCAAAGTCAAAGTTTATAGGAGCTACTATTATGTCTTTTTTTATTTTTATCTCTGCTCTAGAATGTCTACTGTCGTTCCATTGGAGTTGAGTTCATGTTTATCAACAATTTGCACCAGACAGACTGGATCAGGCAGAGATTTGAGAAGCCTGGTATCATGCAGTTCAGTACAGAGGAGAAGAGGCTGATTCTGGCAAGACTTATCAGATCTACCAGGTTATTGTTCTTCACCTTTCAAAATCTGTGATATTTTAAATATGTTGACTTAGATCCTATTAAAATGTATTTTAATGTATGTTAATGTATAAGTCATAAATTCAGTTATCATAACTAACAAAATTCTGAATTTATTAGTAAATTTTCATTTTTTTGCCATGGATAACATTATACAAAAATAGATTTAGATGTTGAGGACTGAGATCCTGATGTGAGCAAGACCTGGAAGTTTGCTCTTCAGGGATATGTCTAATGTTGAGAGAAAAATAACATCACGTATTCAAAAATTTGTGTTTAGCTGGGCTCACAGGGCTTCACAAAAAATAGTTATACGCATATAATAATCAATGTAAAACATACATTTAATAATACATCTAAAAAATACAGATCAGAAATACCACATACGACATTACAGTGTACTTAAACTATGTTTATCATATAAGAAAATGTTTATTGTTTTTTAATTTTGAAAGTATTGCTTACTCCCTGATAAGTTTTTTTTATGGGAGCTATAAAAAAGGATTTCATTAGTTTAGTTATACAGAAAGCAACAGTTTTATTAATTGTTGTAGATTTGTTTTAATAAAATCCCTAAACTGTAGCACAGCTATAACAAAGTATTCTTCCTCTTTTAAGATTTGAAGAGTTTTTGGCCAGAAAATGGTCTTCCGAAAAGAGATTTGGCCTTGAAGGTTGTGAGGTGCTTATTCCAGCTATGAAGTCCATCATTGACTCATCCAGCGCCCTTGGTGTTGATAGCTTCATTATTGGAATGCCGCACAGGGGTCGTTTAAATGTGCTTGCAAATGTTTGCCGCAAACCCTTGGAGAAGATCATATGTCAGTTTGATTCCAAGTTGGAGGCTGCCGATGAAGGATCAGGTGACGTCAAATATCACTTGGGCATGTCACACGAAAGAATGAACAGAGTCACCAACAAGAACATCAAAATTGCAGTTGTGGCCAATCCATCCCATTTGGAGGCTGTTAACCCAGTGGTCCAAGGCAAAGCTAGAGCTGAAATGTTTTACAGAGGTGATACAGATGGGAAAAAGGTGATTCCATAGATGATCAAATCACTGACTTTTATCTCAATGTTGTATTACAAGTTTGCCATTGTGGTGTTAAACTTGTAAATATTACTGGAACTCTACCAGTAGATTAAACAGCCAAATCTTAGACTTGATTCACTGAAGCATATTTTTATAGCCAATATTGATTATTTTAAAAAAATATTTTAAAAAATAGTTTTTGTTAGTGATTTTTGAAAAAGACATTTTGAATTCAGAATTTTTATAAGAGCTTAAACCAAATTCATTTGTTACTGAATTTAATTTGAAGTGCTGTTTTTGAAATGAGTTATAACTGAATTTCAGGAACTTTTCAATGATTATTTCCTAGTGCTTTTCAATATCACCTAATAATGCAGCAAGTGACCAAGAATTTGTTGATTTCTCTGTTTATTTGTATGACACTGTTAAGGTGATGCCCATGTTACTTCATGGAGACGCTGCCTTTGCTGGCCAGGGCATTGTTTATGAATGTCTGCACTTGTCAGATCTGCCAGCCTTCACCACCCAGGGCACCATTCATGTTGTTGTTAACAATCAGGTACTTGGAAATATTTTGTTGGAATACTTTTGTAAGTAGATATTATGAAATAAAAATATTCAAAGATGCATTCACCTTTAATTACTCAATTCACAAAAAACACATAGAGCAATATAGGGCTAAAAAATAACCAATGTTGAAAATTTAATTGATAATGATAGATAATCAATTGTACAGAAGTCATGAGATCATGACCAACTGTATTTTTATTGTCTTTACAATAATAAAAAATAGTTGTATTTACAAAAATGATCCATCTGTTTCAGATTGGCTTCACTACTGACCCCCGATCCTCCAGATCATCCCCTTACTGCACAGATGTTGCTCGTGTCGTGAATGCTCCCATCTTCCATGTCAATGCTGACGACCCTGAAGCTGTGATTTATGTATGCAAGGTTGCTGCTGATTGGAGGGCTACATTCAGCAAGGATGTTGTTATAGATTTGGTAGGCTCATTCATACCATTAGTTAGCATTTAGTTGGAAGTGTCATAGAAACTTAAGCTATGTGATGATATTTTTTTTAGAATATCCAAAGAAAAGCTGCAAAGATTTTGTAAACCCTTCACCATGGTCTCAGTGTCTGAATGAGGATGGTCTTTGGCATCATTAAATAAATGAAGTAACTGTTCAACAGACTGTAGAGTTTATTGAAATAAATGCTGCAACTGAAAGGGATATCTGAAAGTAAGCTCTAATACTGTAAGTGAGCTCCCAGTATACCCAGGATTACTGGTAATTTGATGGGAAAAAAATTGGGAGAAAGCACAATTTTCATCTTAGTACTGTGAGGTTATTTTAATATTAATGCATTACAGCATGTTTCCATTGTTTTGATGACAGGTATACTACAACAGTATAATATGTGTACATTATTTTGATGACAGGTATACTACAACAGTATAATATTTGTATATTATTTTGATGACAGGTATACTACAACAGTATAATATTTGTATATTATTTTGATGACAGGTATGCTACCGCAGTATAATAATTGTACATTATTTTGATGACAGGTATGCTACCGCAGGTTTGGCCACAATGAGATTGATGAACCCATGTTCACTCAGCCTCTCATGTACAAGAAAATCGCCAAACAGCCCACAGTGCTGGCCAAATATGCAGAAAACCTTATCAACAGTGGCGTTGTCACCCAACAAGAGTATGAGGTAATTCAGTCAAGAATTCAAAGTCAACATTTTAATTACAAAATAATAAAACAAAACTAGATTCTTTTTTAAAAAGCTTGAGTTTTGATAGATCAATACTTATTTTAAATAGAAAATATAAAGATCTGTTTCTTTTAAGTCTAGCAGTTATGTTATTATAATACATAACCATTTCAGGAGGAGATCTCAAAGTATGATAAGATCTGTGAGGAGGCTTACTCCCTTGCTAAGAAAGAAACAGCTGTAAGCAACATTGATTGGTTGGATTCTCCCTGGAGTGGATTTTTTGAAGGACGTGATCCTATGGTGCTTCCAACAACTGGAGTTTCGGAGGAAACATTGAAACACATCGGCAACGTGTTCAGCACTCCACCGGAGGACTTTGTTATCCATGGAGGTACTAGTACTAGATCATTGTCAAAATGATGCAAGTTTAGAATTAATACAAGTTGAGAATGATAATATGGTAAATAAGGTCATCTAAGGGGTTTTTACTCTTCACTACTGTGAGACTTATTAGACATCAATGCTTTCCTGGTTATTTTTTTAAAGCTGCCTCTACTTTTAAACCCCTTAACTTACACAGTTTTTATTTTAATAGAAATCAACACAAACTTATTTTTCAAGTTAGATTATTAAAATTATCTAGAGGTTCACAGTCACAAGACATCAAGTCCACAGTTCCTCAGTTAACAATCTCTTTCTTACTACATTATGTACAATTCATTTTATCACATCTTAATGTAAGTTCCTTGTAAGAACCTCCAAATAATATCTTTGGATCTGGTTCAGTGCTGTTGAACCTGTTTTATCTTATATGTCAAAAGATATGTTTTCTTTTGTTAATGCTAGATATGACATCTCAAATTTAATATTTATTTGTACTATATTATAATGATTAATTTATAAATACCTTCTTAGGTTTGGTATAAGAGTTATTCACCAAATAACATGCCTGTAAACTGCCAACTCAAAAGTGGAACAGCAATGCTCTAAATATTACATTATTTTATCTCATGTACTGAAAAGGCCTTAAAAGAGTTCTCAAAGCTCGTGCCGAAATGGTTGAAGCAAGACAAGCGGATTGGGCCTTGGGTGAGGCCTTAGCCTTTGGTTCCTTGTTGAAAGAAGGAATTCATGTGAGGCTCAGTGGACAAGATGTTGAGAGAGGCACTTTTAGGTAATTAACTTTTGAACAATTTTCAAATAAAATTTCTTTACACCAGATAAACATTAGGATGTATGTATCTCCATAGATAATATAAGATAAACTTGGAAAAGTAATAGGTAAGCAAATGAACTAAATATTTTAAAAAGTATTGCTCTGTTGAAGATGTATTTTCCAAGTAAATTTGGTTGAATTTGCTCTAATTTTATACGGTTAAATGGTAACGTCTTTTATGGTGGCAGAATCAAAGTCAAGTCCTAATTCACATGTTATGATTATCCATAAAAAGTGGGCTGTGAATTTTTATCAAAAAGTCCCAGAATCTGTTTCAAAAGACTTTTATAGTTATAGCCAAGAATCAATCAGCAATTCTGCACACAAAATGATTTATGAGGGATTTGGTGTTACCAAAAATAGAAAAACTAACACTCTAAGGACTTTCAAAGCTAAAATAAATTTATTCAATAGCAATCAAAACCTATTTCCATTTGTTTTGATAAAGAAAGGTTATACCATCTTATGTTATTAAAAGTTGATGGTATAAGTACAGTTTATATAAGGTATTTTGATTCTAACTACTTGACAGCCACCGCCATCATGTCCTTCACCATCAGACAATAGACAAGAAAACAACAGTCCCTTTGAATAATCTCTATCCTGACCAGGCTACATACACCGTGTGTAACAGCTCTCTGTCAGAGTATGGAGTGTTAGGTAAACTTTAAAACTTTATTTACATTTGTCTATTTGACAACAAGCAAATCAGTTAATTCCTAAAATGTATAATTTCCTGAAATTTCGCCTTTCATTACAATAAACTTTAAAAAATGAGTCCAGCAAAGTTTATTAACTTCTTAAAGTCCCAGGAGGTTTTCAATAAACTTCTGCCTCAGTCCCGTAAGGATTTCCCGTATTGCGATTAAATGGTTATGAAATTTTTAAAAATTGCGTAAAAAGCATTAATATTATTATTGTCATACTGACTTCATCTTTTTGGATAAGAATGGTTATTTTATGTATTGAAATGACCGTCTTGAGTTTAATACTATTTTTACCTGTAGTTTAGTGTTATTATTTTGATAATAAAGTATAGCAAAATCACATCTTTAAAAAAAACAAAAAACTTTTTTAAAAAACTTCAAAACTATCAAAAAACGTCAGGATTTGAGCGATAACACTAGTGCAGGCAATGGCTTGCCATTCCCGGAAGTGGAATACATCCTCTTTAGCGCATTGAATAGTTTTTAGTTTCTGTGATTGCATTTCTAAAGAGAGTTCTATCGATGTGCACATTACTTCGCTTTGGTATTAGAGACAAGGTGTGCATTACCATGCTTTGGGGCTTTAAGAGTTAATCATAGAAAATTTTAAGAATAATTTTTTAAAATAAACTTTTTCTGAATTTTTTAATCTAAAGATGAATGATTTTCAGGATTTGAAGTTGGTTATTCCATCACCAACCCTAATGCTCTGGTTATTTGGGAAGCCCAGTTTGGTGACTTTGCAAACACAGCCCAGTGTATCATTGATCAGTTCATTGCCAGTGGGCAGGCCAAATGGGTCAGGCAGTCAGGCATTGTTCTCCTTCTACCTCACGGGTTTGAAGGCATGGTGTGTATAGATCCAATGTTGAGAATATAAGTTTCTGGCTTCTATCAGTATCCTAACTAAATAAATCATAATCCATTTGTCAAATATTTAATGTGGTTGTTAGATATTTTTCTTTACAATTTCAGGGACCTGAGCACTCCAGTGCTCGACTGGAACGATTTTTGCAGCTGAGTAATGATGACCCGGACTACTTTCCAGTAAGTTTTATAATATGTTGATGGTAAAAAATAATTTTGGTTTGCATACAATATACAGTCGAACCTCGGTTTACATCCCTATTACATTTCAGACCCTTGGACAGATAACCAAATTATACTTAAACCAGACATATTTTTTCTATAAGAATAGAAGGAAAATGATTAATCAGTTCCCATGCAAAAAAATTATATTGTTATTTACATATTATACATTTATTGGCGTGTTTGTATGAAATAAGCACTGCTTAATATTAAAATACATAGTAAAAAGAACTTAGATTAATTTTTTTCTGTTTTCCTGTTATCCAAATCAAAAAGCAACTTTCCAACATGCACTAATGTCCCTGATCTTTCAGTTGTAATCAATTTCACCCCCTTCGCAAGATTTGCCCATTTACTAAAGTCTTTGTTTTCACAATGAAAGAAATCACTTATTCCCAGACATGCACTCAGGCCTGCCAATCATTCTGATTTTTCCTAAATTATACAGATTTTTTACCCCTGATTACGAAATTCCCACAAGACCTTTAAAATTCTGATTTTCAACCATTAAAAGTGGCAAAAAAAATAATCATAAAATAATTAAAGAAAGGGATGTATTTCGATAATGCCAATTCTTTGGGTTTTCCAGCACTTATGTTCTGTAAGAGAACCATCTCTTAATCTTTCTTCATTGGCCATCGAATCGTACATTATTCCTTTTACCAGCTTAATAAAAACCTTTAAAGAAATTTAAATGGATAGTTTTTTAAAGAAAGCTGCTAAAAAAGTGTTTCCAGTGAGTGAGCTTGAGATGAGAGTGATAGTTCTAACTGTTACTAAGACTGGTCCAACAAAACAAATAAAGAAAAGACGTCACTTGTTTTTGAAACAGTATCAGTATCATTTTTCAGAAAAACACATTTATGCGGCCATAACCCTGCAATCTGTGCCAGACCCAATTATTATTTGAAAGTGGTGGGTTCAATGGTAACAATGAAAACAGTTTAATGCAAAAATTACAACTGCTGATAAATTATTAAATTAAAAATAGTGAGTCTAGTCTACATCTGTTAACAATTACTTTGTTGAAGGAATCTGCAATTTAGTTTAAGTTTAAGAAAAGTGATTTCACATCTAAACGCACAAAGTTCCACTGAAATATTTAAATGATGATAGAATTTGAAATATGCTTATTTTCAAATAATAAATATAGCATTTTTTGAGGGGAGGGGGCAAAACTTAGTAATCTTATGTTGAGGGGAGGTGGGCTAACTTTTAGTGATGGGACGGGGGAATCAGCCAAAATGGCGTGATGTCATTAATGGATGACCCCATACAAGTTCTAACATGCAGGTTGTATTCCAAAAAATGTCTATACGAAACAGAGGTTGTATACCCCTCAAAAATGTTTGCGTAAAACAAAACGCATACCAAGTTGGACTTAAACCAAAGCAGACGTAAACCCAGGTTTCACTGTATTTTATAGCCAGCTGGGCAACACAGTTGTGAAGATGTATTTTAAAGTAAACATTTAACATATATTAATAATTAGCTAAAGTTCTTTTAGATGTTGCATTGCTAAGGTCTTAAAAATTCAAAATAGGTTATGTATTGATATTGTGAAAATTATTAAATTTAACACAACTTTATTAATAAACCATATTCATTAAAAAGATCTAATGGATTTTTAGTGATATTTTATGACTGCGTCAACCAACAAAGCATTTAGTCTTGGGCTCAAGGCCACATGACCCATGAGCTACTAGAGCTACTACTACAATGATGATGTAATTTTGTTAAAGTGTATTATTTCCTTCTCACCCTTTTAGCCTGAGGGCCCCAACTTTGAGATCCAGCAGCTCCATGAAACAAATTGGTTTGTTGGTAACTTCACAACACCTGCCAATTTCTTTCATGCCATGAGAAGACAGATTGCACTCTCATTCAGGAAGCCCGTGAGTAGATCATCCCTACATGTCTGCCTACATTCTTTCTTTAAGTGCACTTGCAAATATACCAAACCAGAATTTTAATTTTTTCTTTTTAAAAGCTAAAGTTGATAAAGTCACATTTAAAAAAAAATATAAAAATTTTTAAAATTTGGATTACTTGCTTGTAACTGTTATTTTTGTGTTTTTTTTTATTTTTAAAAAAGGTATTTATTTATTTTTTAAATTAATATTCACAAAGATTAATTAAACTGTATTTATTAATGCGTGAAATAATTTTTGTTTAAATTGTAATTTTAAAAAATTTGAATATGATTTTAAAATTAAATATATATCAAATTTGAAAAACAATTTAGTTAGGAACTCGATTAAATTTTAAACAATAGCTTGCTTTTTGTCATATATGGAGATATTGATAATTTCTGAGCTTTGTAGTATAATAAAACACTATATTACATTCATTATTTGTAATGTCAATCAGATAAGGATAAACAATTACTTTTGATAACATGAAAAGGCAAACACTACCTGGTTCATATAGTCAAATTCAAGATTGATTATGAAAGGCAATTTGTAAAGTTATTCCCTAAGCATAATAATTAAATGTATATTGTCATAATTGAGAAAATTATTTCAGATAAACACATATAGGTCTATTGCTTGCTTACATAAATGTCTAATACTGTTTCTTTATTCTGCTGTTAGTCTTGCTTATGCCCGTAGTGTATTTTCTTGTTGACCTCTTTTCACCAGTTTCTGTTTTGATATAAATACACTTTTATTATTTTAAATTATTGAATGTTTACTAACATTAATTTTTATATTAATAAATAATTAATATTAATTAATATTGTTTTAAGAGGGAAAAATTAATTAAAATTGTAGTCAATAAGTTTAGAAATGTTTGAGATGTTGAAAAAGATTAATTTCCATAACAGAGATATTTTTATTTTCTAAATCTATTGTTTTGGATTTACATCAAATTTCAGCATTCTGATTTGCATCAAGTAAAATTAAAATAAGAGAAAAATTAATAACATTTTAAATCCATCAATAAATACTTATATACTTGATACCAAATTAAATTTTTTCATTACTTTCATATTCCTAATATTATAGGCTTATCTATTCAGTTTCTGTTTCACTCTTTTTTCTGATGGTGAAGGACACAGTGGCGGCATTGAAGTAGTTATAAGCAAACTATCCTATAATATCAAAGACAAAAAAAAAATGTCATTCCATCAAAACCTTCTAATAAAATGACACCAATAGGAAAACTTATTTTTCAGTTTTCTAAACCCAAGTTGTCTATAAAGTGAACATTTTAACCCTATGAGGCCAAAGGCTCTAAACCTAGTTTTTCCATGTACCTGTGTTCCTGATCATAAAAGTAAAAACTAACATGCTGTCAAAAAAAGTGATTATAATAAGATGAAACTTGGAGGCATTGTAGAAAATATGTCTATCTTTTATCTATTGTCAATATTCTACTTATGTATTTATTAATTCCACCTAGCAGGTGAGTCTTGGCTCACGTAGAGAGCAAAGACTTTGCTTTACACCTTATTGCAATTTATATTTGGTGATTATAAATAAAATAAACAGATAACACAACTCAAATTTAAAACATATAATATGGTTGATTGAAAAAATCTCAAAGTTGATTATAGCAATATGTTTCTTTCCTCATATGATTATTCAAAAGTGCATTAGTTAGTAGTAGTTTGAACATTAAATATTACTTTTTTTGGTGCAGCTGACAACAAATTTTTTTTCCCCTTATATACAGCTTGTTGTTTGTACTCCCAAATCTCTGCTCCGTCTGCCTGAGGCTAGATCCAGCTTTGATGATATGATTGAAGGCACTCGATTTCAGCGACTTATTCCTGAAAGTGGGCAACCAGCTCAAAACCCAGATGGTGTAAAGAAACTTATATTCTGCACAGGAAAAATTTATTATGAGTTGGTTAAGGAGAGGGAATCCAAGAACCTTCAAGAAGTTATTGCTATATCTCGTGTAGAGCAGGTGCGTTATCAGAAAGTCTTTTTTGTGTGTTGCTCCCTAATTTAACTATTCAAATATCATTTGTGTCACTCATCTTATGTTGAATAGGCAATGTCTATTGACTCAAGATATACCAACTATGAACAATTACTTTCTAAATAGATTCAATCTGAGAAATATAAATTACTAGATGCCCGTGGCGTAGCATGCGCCGCAGAGTTGCTCATAAATATTTCAAAGAAAGGGTGGGTGAACAGACACAAGCTACATGACGAACAAATCCAATGAACCTTGGGGGCGAGGATAACTGCCGACGCATTGTTGTTCTGGAAACATGTGCTCTGTGGTTAGCTACTTGTCACCCCCACCCTGCAACACCCTAGTTTGCTAAACATAAACTAATACCCGTCCAGCGTCGTAGCATACGCTGCTAATGATTTAGTGACGGGTGGCATTTTATGAAAGTAATTGTTGAGGAGAGTGTGTGACTACTTTTCTGTCTCTGAGCACAACGGAGAGCACGAAGTTATTATGCTTATGTCAGAGACAAAGCTTTCATCCGTGTTGCGAAGAAAGTGGGAAATAACTGACACAAACATTTTTAGAAAGTAATGTCTTAGCTGGGGCTTGAACCTACGACCTTTCGCGTGTTAGGCGAATGTAATAACCCCTTCACTACGAAATACATGCTATTTATTCTGTTGTTCTGAAAGAACAAAGTAATTGACCTCAATTGAACGTATTGTTGGCTTGGTCTCGATGATCCCCCACCGTCTGCACTAACTTTTTTTGCAAGCTGATTGGTCGGTGGGGCAGGAAGACAGCTCGGTGACCGGCATGGTTGAACCATGAAGAGAATTATAGATATAGATGCTTCTGGAAATACTTAAGTTAAAAGGCAATAGTTTATTTATACTATTTAGTGTACTCTTTAACCTCTGGCTAAAATTCTCAAATTAGTGTGGAGTAAAAGAACTGTAAACTTAGCTCCTATAAACTTGAAGTAGTTAAAAACAAAAGGAGTCTTGTATTGTTTTTGAAACAGTAAATAAGAAAATTTATGAATTTAAATAAAATTTAACAAGAACACATTTGTTGTGGAAACTTTAACAACACATTTAGTTAAAATTATATAAGGAGGAAATGTTCATGTTTATTATGTGTTTTAGATAAAAAAAATTCAAAGCCTCTCAATATTTTTATTTTTATAAATACAGTCCGACCTCGGTTATCTCGCCAACCCTATTATCTCGACGCTTTTTGGCAAACTCCTAGGCCATTGACTCTTGACATAACCCAGTCCGACTGTATTCTGAAATGTCAAAAATTTATATTTACCATTTAGGCTTTAAAAAAAAAATCTCTAGCAACTGCTTTTCCACAGATTTTGATGTTAAACTATTTTGCTGAAATATGATAGTGTTAGAATTGACTCATTCTTACTATACATTTATCAAGCAACAATTTGTTTCTCCTAATTTTAGCTGACACCATTCCCATTTGACTTGGTGAAGGCAGAGCTAGAAAAGTACCCTAAAGCTAAACTATGCTGGGCACAAGAGGAGCACAAAAATGCTGGAGCCTGGAGTTACATCAGACCACGCATTAAGACTGTGCTTAGGAAACAAGGCATCTACAGAAAAATAGAGTAAGGGACTAAACAATTTTTTAAAATTATTTTTTAAAAAATAATTTATTAAATGTTATATTTAATCCAGATGGTACGTAATCCTATAGACTAAACAGGAACTGGTATGGATGGACATTGTTATCTGCTATGACATCAAACCCAATGCATGTACCAATACATTTTATGTTTGCTTTTATAAAAAAAAAGTTTTGAATTTTAACTACAGTTTTATTCATTTATTTTAATTTAGGTATGCTGGTCGCTTCGCTTCAGCTGCTGCAGCTACAGGTAACAAACAAATGCACCTCATGGAACTATCACAGCTCTACGAAACTGCTATGGACATCTCACCCACTCCTCGGCGAAAATAATCCTGACAATTGGATGTCATAGCAGACTTAGTTGGCTTGTGATCAGTTTTGTTTTTATTTGGTGACTGAGGACAAACATTTGAAATTTTGCACAGTTTGGACCTTAATGCATTTTGTGCACCTTGCGAACTGAATCAGTAAATAATTTAGATTAGGTAAAATGATTTGCACAGAGCATCCTAAATTTTATATTCTTGAAATTTTTCCAGAGATTGTGCTCTTGTCCTGTTATTTAACTATTAAATAATGAAGGCTTTTTTCAAACTGTAACATACTACAGTAATCAAAATGATATATTGATTTTAATTTCAGTACATAATTAGTATCAGTAACCATTATTCGAGATGCATACTTGTTTGAAATTTTTTATTTTTTGTGTTTTAGTTTTCTTTGTAATATTGAACGAGTGATGTAAAATCTCGCTTTCTGAATTTTTAAAAACTACAAATAACTATTAAAAATATGTGGCAAACATTTAGAATAATTAAGTATTGAAAATGAATTTCTACACATTGATTTAATAACTTACTTATTTTATTAGGTAGACAAAGACAACATTTACTTGATAATAGTTTGAAATTAACAATATCTTAATTAATTTAGAAGACATGCTTTATGTCAAGCACTCTAGAAAACTAGTTAAACATTAATTTACTCAGTTTTCCTTTATTTCTTTTGAGAAAATGTTGAATGGAATGTATGACTTTCAAACACAAAGTACCTTATTTGTAAAATATGGGTGAAACTTTTATATGTGCTCAAAATACATATTTGTCAGTGGATCAAAAACTTATTTTAACTATTTGATTTTGGCCATGACTCATGTCTTATTTAGCTCTTGTTTAAACAAAGAACAACTGTCTTTGCCATTAACAAAAAATTTTTTTAAATTATGACAATGAAAATTTAATTGTGACTCAGTACTCTTTTATTTTATCTGTGGATAAAATTTGAGGACAACAGAGAATGTTTATAATACATTTCAATTTCAGAGAAAGTTTTTTAACTTATAAAAACTGACAAGATACACAAAATAGCTTCAGCTTATCTGACTAGGCACAAACCACATACTCTACCAATGACAAAGACAATGTTTGTGACTTATAGATAGGTTATCATCATTTAAAATGTTCAAAGTTGTAAGTTGTACAAAATTTAAAAAAACGTTTTTTGACACATTCATTTATGAATTTTTGTATTGTGTGTTTTGAAACAAGTCTTTGACTATATGAAAAAAAAATTTCATTGAACAAGAGGAGAATTTTCTTGTGGACTAATTATTGCAACAACTATTTACCAACAGTATAAAAGGTTTTAAATAATAAAATAATACCTATAGTCATCAAGAGTTAAATCGTAACTGTGTACCCTCTTTTTTTTTATGTTAAAACAAAAATATTGTAAATTATATGGCAAATAAAAGAATGTTTGTTTGAAAGAGACAAATCGCTGGGATTGCTGTATTGTCATCAAATGATGCCTATGTTTTAGTGTTTATACATAACAAAATATATATCTATAAATAAAATTCAATTTAAAAAATTGCATTCTCTCTGGTAATTATTGATAAGTCCTTACTGACCATTTCATGTGTATGACAAGCACTCCATGGTATTTAAATAAAGACTTACACATTCATTTAATTCTTTAGCTTCTTAGGTGGGATTGCTTTTTTAAATCCTTTATACTGACTCGTGGCGTCTGCTTGATTGTTTGTTACAAAAACTTTTGATCGATTTTTAACCCACTTCCCAATTGCTTGCATGCTGAAATTTTGCAGGCAGACTCATGGTGACGATAAGAATCATATCTCAAAATTTCACCACATCGATTGAATGTACCGTAATTTAATACAAGAATTTTTAGAATATCCATATGTATCGTAAATTTTTGTGCTGGTGTCGCGGTGTGTATCATATTGAACAACCTTGTTAATAATTTCGTGTCTCGCGTAGCGTATCATATTGACAATACTTTTTAAAAATATATTCCCGATCTGTAAATTTTTATGCTAGTCTGTTGCACGGTGCGCATTACATTAAAATTTTTTAATTACCCTTTTCCCAATTGAGCTGAAATTTAGCAGGCAAACTATAGTAGTTTTTCTTAACTTTAAATCCTTTTTACATATGACATAAAACTAAACAAATTATTTTTGGATTGTTGTGTGATGCGCATTATAATTATAATGAACATATTTTTAGTTATGTCTCATAATACTCATATATATTATAGTAAAAAAAAATTTTTTGTGAAACGTTTTTTTGTATAATTAACCTAATTCAATTTACCCTTCTGCGGACTCAAGCAGGGGCCTAACTTTTATTAATTTTATTATGGAGAAACATTTTTTAAAAATAAATTCAAAAAGCTTGATCTCCCAAAGGGGAAACTAACCCTGGCCATTCCAGAGTTCATCTCATACACATACATGCTATTCACTTTAAAAAAAAAAATGATTATATGTTAATCAATAAAAGAAACATGAATAGTAGTCATAAAACATTGAACATAACAAATTGTTATCCTTTGCATTTTGTAGAAAGTAGTATGACAAAATATAATAAGTGCTAACCTAAATTAAAATTAGAGTAACATATTGATCTTGCACTAGTATTGTAATAATAATATTTAAAAATGTTATCACTTTCTCTTTTAAGTGATTATCAAAATAAATTTATGTATGACAATGACATTGTGTCAGATATCTCTAAAAATTATTTTCACATAATAAGATTTCATGCAGAGATAAATAGGAAATTGACAGCATAAAGATTATAAAGTGCTTTTTATAAACAAAATGGGTTTTGTTTTATAAAAATACCAGCAGACATGACAAGGAGAAATTTCTTTCAACACACTCTATCACTTAACTAAATGGAAGGGTTACAAAATACTATTTCAGGTTGAGAAAAAATAACTCATCACTGCAAGAGGAATGGGAATGGGGCATGTAGGCCATTTTGAGGTATGCAGTAATGAAAATTTGCTGGAGAAAGATCTTGGATTAAATTGAATTATTTTAGGCCATTGTGTGATTGGTATTGTGGCTACCTCTGTAACCAGGTCAATCAGTTATATGCTACAATTGCCAGATTCTGGGATATGCATTCATTACAGACATTAACAGAAACTGTAATAAATAAAATTTAAATATCACATGATGCTTTCATAAAAAGAATTGTAAAAATGTAGTTTAATTAAGCAATGGTCTGGAAACCAACTGCCTATGGACAATAAGCAAAAAATTAGTTTAATGATAATAGTCCTGTTCATTGTAGTAGTTAAACCTGAGATAAATAATAATATACATAGGATGGCATGAATTTCCACCATCAAGAAGTGGTCCACACAATAATCTTTTTACATGAAATTTTATCAGAATATCCAAACTAAATGGCATTCTCTGACATTTAAAATAGGATCCCAACAAAATAAATTAATTCTGACTGAAAATAATAGTTCAGTATTGCTAAGAAAAGCACTCTGGTTTGTCCCTAGCAATGTTTGATGAGGTGTTGACAAAGAGCATCCTCATTAAATGCCTCATATGAACACTTGGAACATTTCAGCAAGCCCTGTAGATGTTTTTTCAGATGATTGCTTAGGTTAAAAATGCCATTAGTTTTGTATTTATTGCATATGTTGCAATAATGCTTATTTTCTTCTTCCTTGGATGAAAACTTGCTGGAGTTCTTAATCAAGAACATTGTAACCTCATTGTGACGTTTAAGCATCCTCCTTTTTCTCTCACTCTTGCTTAGTACATCTGTGTCAAGGTCAAACATATCTGAATCACTTTCAGAACTGTTGTAACAACTTTCATCATGTTCTTTACTGATGCTATTACTTTCTTCAGTTTCCGATGAAGGTAGTGGATGTGTGACAGTTTGAGCATTTTCATCCTTAATTACAGGCACTGTTAACAACACCTCTTGCTTTAAATTTGATTCCTCTACAGAGAAATTTGATGCATGAGCAGATGATTGCCTTCCATTAGACTCTAGTACACATTGTGGATTTGGATCATTTAAGCCCTTTACTAAAATTGAACTTGGGTTTTTAGATTCTTCTTTTGCTTTCGCACAGCTTTTAATTTCAGCTTCATTGTGGTCAGGATCATTATCAGATAAAAATATTTCACATTGATTATACTTCGATGTAGGTTTTGTATTTATTCTTGGACTTTTTCTTTTTGCATTATCTTTCACTTTCAGTCTATAAAAAGAAGGTCTTTCTGAAATCCGACAATTCATTTCCTGATCTCTAATCCTGTCTGTTGGTACCCATTGTTTTTCCCTGGGATAATTACAACAAAGCAATTTTCTCTTTTTTGGAATATTCTGGTCTAAGATGGTGACTGTCTGGTGTGTATTTACGGTGTGTTTAATATTTGAATGTACCTGTTCACTAGTTGAATCTAGCTTGGCTTCTTTTATATTGACGGTATCATTTAGCCCACAAGTTAACTTCTGCAAAGGTACGGTGGTCCTTCTAAGCAAGTCTTTGAGCAATTTATTATCCCCTTCAAATGAAAGCCTTATTAAACCATTGAATGGATCTTGTTTTGTTTCTGATAGTTCATGATTTGAGCAACTTTCTAACTGAGAGCAATCTGAGTTTACAGTTACAACATTATTATTTTTTTTAGGTGAGCTGTCTTTGTTTATAGTTTTAATCTTATTAGCGTCTTTAGGCATAATGCTAATTTCTTTCTTGTTCGTTTCTTCAACTTTAATGCTAGATGAAATATTTATTTTAGGTGCTAATTTTTTTAGGTCTGTGCGCATAGCAGAATGTTCAGTGGATTTAGAGCCAGGAACAGAAAATTGATTTTGCTCCATCACTGCTCCATTATTGTTATTTGTACCATTATAATTGAAAGATTTGTTTACTGAAGGATGTGTGCTAGTCGCAATCATATTTTCAGTTTTGGGAAGAACTTTCACAAATTTGGTGCAAGTGTCATTTAATCTAATAGGCATGGTTTTATCATTAGGAGCAACTTGAAGCACCTTAGAATTAGTAGTATGAGTCTTAGAACTTTTTGATCTTTTAGAAGATACAGCTAGAGCTTTTGGTGCAATGACAACCTGATCAGATGGAATGTTGACATACTTTTTAAGTTCAGCTGGATTTCTGATGATATTATCCAGTTCTGTTTTTGTTAGCGGACCCACTAAAACACGTCCATTTTCACTTGAGTTCCCTCCAAATTCCTTGTCAAACAGGTCCTGAAGATCAGGCTGAAGCTCTGGTGATGTTGGCGACATTATTTTTGTGCCAACAGATTGTATCTTTAAGTTGTCTGATCTCTTAGTTGACTCATTAAGAGGTTTGTTAGACCTGGCAGTTGATGAATTTGATCCAGACTTTGTAAACATCTTTCTGGATTGGTTGCTGTTCAATAAGTTACCCTTAGTAACAGTAGTTTTTTCCTTAATTTTTAGTGGTTCCTTATTAACTAGTGGGCAGGATTCTCTAGGGAAAAGTCTGGCTGGGACAACCATTTCTGTGGCTGATTCTTTTGCATTCTTAACAGTAGATGGTGCAACTTTTGGTGCAATAGAAACAAATGTAGTTTGGACGATTGAAGTATTACTGTTTAGTAATCCAGGTTGAACATTGAAAGAATTACTTACAGATGAAACTATATCAACATTTCCTGTTATTGAGCTATTGATGTTTGTTGTATTCTGAATACTTTGGTCTGAATGAGGTCTTTGCAAATCATGGGCATTAGAAATAATTAGTCCTGGGTTATTTACAAGATTAAGAAAATTGCTAGGAAATGAACATGAGGTTTGTCCAAAGTTAAGACTCTGCTGAGGTGAAAGAATGAATGTTTGCTGAAATGATGGAGTAATCATGGAGTTTTGTGACACTTTACTGGATAAACATAAATCAGCAGAATTAAAAGTTTGCTTAACCAAATTGCAAGTTGAAGAAATAGCATTTGAATTAATAGTTTTCACAGCCTCATTCTGTAAAGGTGTATTATTAGGCACACTGACTACCACACTATTAATGCATTTTGAATTAGAGCCCTGTACTTTTAAATTATCAGAATTTCTACCAGCCACTTTTTCTATAACTGGAGTTGATCCAAAAACATCTCTGACTAATCTCTTCCTCTTTTCAGCACCTTTATGTCTGAAATTATTTATTAAAAAACTGCTTTCTTTTCCTTTGGAAGTACTTTGACCAGGATGAGTGGAAGATGGATGATTTAATGTTGAAATTATATGTGAGCCTGTAGACATAATAGGAGGTTGTGTTCTTAAAGCCAATGTAGAATTTATATTTTTATATGTTGCAGCATCTACCAAGAAAACCTGATTACCAATAAATATTGGAAAACTCTGAGAGGGTTGAATACCCACAACTGGGTCATGCGTTGATGGATTCACATCTTGTGCATAGGTTTGATGCAGAGCCAGTGACGCATTTTGATTCAGGTTTAAACCTCCCAAACTCTGAATGCCTGGAATAAAATTTATATTCTGTGAAGCTTGAATTATATTTGCAGGATGTAGGGAGTTCATATTTGGTACAGGATTAATGGTATAAGAATTTTGTTGTGCACTTAGCACAACTGGGTTGCGTAGCATATTTGTAGGTAAGGAAGAAAACGCATTACTATATGTTGTGTTTGTTGATGGCTGGCATGGTACCTGTTTTGCACTATTTTGATCAGTATAAAAAACGTGTTCAATTCTGATGTTAGATTCACTAACAGCATTCTTTGGATTTAAAGTGTTTTTCTGTTCAGACTGTGCACCCATTTTGAGAGATGCTACAGCAGGATCAATTATACTCACTGCTGGCATTTGTTTTGGTGCTATATTTAGGGATGTTTGAACATATGTTTTTTCTTTTATTTTTCTGACCCGTTTTCGTTTGCTCTTTTCCAACACATTGGGTACAACTTTAGGTTCTTCCAGTATCTCCTCCTTTTTCACTGCATTTAAAAGAGACCACTCTAAACTTAATGGATAAGAATTTTTTTCTGATGTGTCAGCCGTGCACATTTCAAACGGTTCATCATAAACTTCTTTCTTCACCTTTTGAATATCAAAAGATGAGTTGCCACAGGTGTGTTCATCTGCCATCTTTTTAGACGAGCAATCCATTTTTCAGCTGCTACAATGAAATGGTTTGCCAACTAAGTTTAGAAGAGACATTAGAAAGAATTCAATATTTAGCATAGAATATTTATGTTGTAAGAAAAAAATATTTTCAAAAAACGTTTCAACATACTGATATGTCATAATAAGGCTAGAGATATTTATATTTTATAGAACTGATTTCAATCACAAATAAACACATACATTTTTACTGAACTTAAATTCTATACATTCTAATACAAGGGACCAAATTGTTTTAGAACCAATAAAAACAACATTGACTATTCGAAACTAAAGACCAAAAGGATATTTCATAGAACAAATTAAAATTCAGGGCATTATTGCCTCAGTAAAATAACTAACCATTTACTTTTTTCCATCAGTTATTCAGCCAAATCTGAAATTTATTACTTGAGATGTTGTTACCATTTGTGCCATTAGCCAACAAATTGTTTGGGTTTACTGGTAAATCATGTTTATAAAACTAATTAAACTAACAGTCTATCACTATCATTTTATTTAAGTTTAAGGTTTTAAATAGATGCGAATTCAATAACAAAGGAACCAACACCAAAGCTATATAGCGCCACATTATTTTAAAAATAAAATTTTAAATTTCAGTTCATTAATAGCTTTTCTTATGTCATTGATACATGGAAAACAAAGAATTAAATGAATGAGCTATGATTATGTGAAAGTTAAAAATAAAACAACTATTTAACTACTTTCATCCTCCAACTCTTACCCTAATATGTGGATGAAATCCTTTAACTTTAAATCCACCCATATTCTTTTTCTTTTTGTTCTTAAAATTAGTTTTTTTAAATCTATTTTATTTATTTAACTTTTGAGCTAGAACCCTGATTGTGTAAAGTTAAAGTAAGCCCAGAATGGCATGGAGATTTATTTTATTAAGAGTGAGAGTAATTCAATCTATTTAGCTATTTAAATTTAATCAAGTTCATCAAGCAAGGCTAAGGTCAAGGGCATTTATTATCAGTTTCAGTTATGGCTATGGGTAATAAAGAATGTTATTAATTTCAACATTTATTTTATTTTTGTTGTGATAAATTCATTGGTAAAAGCGAAGTATGTCGACCGTGACGTCACGGTCATGATGGCCTTCTTTGTTGTTATAAATCAAATGAGGGGTGAGACTGCAATCAGGCTTATAAAAAAATCTTTTGGTTCGCACCTGCCTCCCCACATCACCCAACCATATGGGTACTTTAACATGCGGCCGACTTCGGTGTAAGACATGTCCTTTTGTTGTACAAACTGACCAGATAGCCTTCCCTAAGGGGATATTTAAGATTAAGGATGGCTTCACTTGCACTAGCCGCAATATTGTCTACACCATTGTGTGTAAGCGCTGTCCTTTGAAATACACAGGGGAGACGGGGCAGTCTTTTTCGTGCCACATGTCTGAACACATTCGGGCGATTACACACGACAAACAGTGTCCCATCTCCCGACACTTCAATGGATGCGACCACATGAGCGTCAAGGACCTGGCAGCCACAGCCATTGTCTCGTGCACAAATACACCCGGCCATGTCAAGGCTTGAAAACAGGTTAATAGAAAATCATAGTACACTCGCCCCACATGGGATGAATGTGGTATTCGCTTTGACCACCTAGACGCTTTCCTATATAATCTCGCTTTGTCATCTCTCAGCCTCAGCTTCACTTTCTTTGATTCTTTGGATTTCACCGCAGCTAAGTTTCTTTAATTTATTTTTATATTCGTTTTATTTGTGTATTGTATGTCCGTTGAAAAAAAGCTCTTTGCCGAAACGTTCGCTGTTTTGTTATGTCCTGTCAGGCTCACCTTCACCTTGTTTACGTCTGTTCCATTTAATTTGTTGTTATAGCACGTCTTTTAAAAAGTTTTAAAATTAAAATTCGATAGCTATACCTAACTCTAACCCAAACCCTAAAATCTTCAATTTTCCAAAAATTCTAAAGCTATACCTAACCCAAACCCTAAAACCTTCCATTTTTTATAATCATAATCCTTTTACAATTTATAGAACTTTCTTTTCCAGCAACCGGTAGCATCGTGACATCACGGTCGACATACTTCGCTTTAGCCAATTCATTATTAAATGTTAAATAGTTTGTAAGTGGGTTAATTATAAAAACAATTAAATTTCTTACATTATTTTGAGAGTAGTACCTGACTTATGCCTTAGCCTTATGCATTAAAAATTTAATGAGAGTAGACGTAACTGTAACCCTTACTCCCCATATTCTAGCACAGCACAGTATAGATTTAGGCTAGCACAGCCAATCACGTTCGACTTAGATACATTTAGTGTCAATAACACTGTCATTACTACTTCTCTACTTCTACTACTTACTAAACTTACTTACAGTTAATTGTGACTAATAGTACCGGTAATAGACCTGATTTAAACCCAGACTGTAAACTACATGGCTAACATGGATCTAATTCTAAATGACTAAATGTCTAACATTGGTAACATTGAATATAATATAACTTTATAACATAAAAACGGAAATTTAAGTATATATAACTAATAATATATTATATACTAACCTGAAAAATTATCAATTTAATTTTAAAAATCCTAAGACATCACAGTCACAGTGCACAGCGAGTGCATTATTTTATTTATTATTTACACCGGGAGTCCTGCGGCTGTAGTCTGACTCTTGCCTTTTTGGATCCAGCGAGTATGATATGTGGTCATTATAAACTCAAGAAATTAGTGGCTTTCTTTATTTTAAAAAATGCAGTTCCTGATGGGCTTGAGGGAGTTATCAAATACATTGAGAATATAAAAAATAAACGAGTACACTCAGACAACCAATGGCCATATTGCACTATCACTATGCAAATATAATGATACTCCTTGATACATGGTCCAAAAGTGGAAGATTTTGATTGGGTACGCAGAACTACTTTGGTCACGTGACAAAATCAAGGCGTTGTTATTGGAGGTCAAATAAAGTATAAGACTGTAGTTGATTGGGCGCCTCGTCTACCGATATTTATGTAATCGCTGTGTAATAATCGGCTTTTCCTCACTTGCCCATAGTTCTTAAGAAAAAATGTTTTAAAATAAGAAATTAAATAGTGAACAAAGAATTCTTGAAATAAAAATGGCAAGTATATCATAATTAAGAAAAAAAAAACACGTATACTGTGCCATCAATGCAATTAATGCAAAGGAGAATGTAGGAATGCAGCATTAAAATAGAAAACGATACCCTTAGGGCTATAACTATAACCAGTGGCGGATATAGATTTGTCTGCGTGAGGGAGGGGGAGGGCAGGAGAAGTTCAGGGGGCGCCTCAAATTTTTACTAATATCCAAGAATCGAGTAAATACTAATTATTGGCCTACAAATTTAGTAAATTTCTAAATCATCGAACAAGTCAAACAGAATCACCAATATCAGATATGTTTTCAAAATAGCAACGTACATTTATTTCAATAGTATATTTATTGATCTAAGAAAGAAACCTAGTTTATGCGACTTTATTAGGGATGTTATCGATTAATTAAAATTTAATCGTTAACTTTTTTTGAAAAATAAACGATTAATTAATCGATAATTTTGTTGAAAGCTAAAAATAAAGATGTATGACGTCATTAAACTGAAAATGTTAAAGTATGTAACAAAAACAGGCAATGTACATTTGTTTTGTTTTGAATTTATTTCCCCAGTCTTAAAGACTTTTAAAAATCATCAATATTCAGATCAAAATTTTGTTTTTTAAAATCCAAATAAAAAATGAAATCAAAGTTATGCATACAATGGAAAAAATACTACACATTAATAACGGAAAAGTTTGCTAAGTCTCATTTCTAAAATGTTATTTCAAGGCATATTACATAAAGGTCCAATGAGTTGTAAGAAAATTATATGTGAAAACTTATTACCATTACAATGATTATTATATAATTATTTTTTTTTTAAACCAGGATTAAACATGTTACAAGTTTTAGTTTAAATTAAGGCACTTGGCTGAAAATTTAAATTAATTTTAAAAATATATAAGTAATGCAGCTGAAAGAAATTTTTTGATGATTAACAAAAACATAAAGATCACCTTTATATCCCAAGCGGTTCAAAAGTTTTGATTTTTTTCTAAGACCTTATAATCATTTTTTTTTCACTATGTTGTTTTCTTTACATTTTGTGCCCCTTTAGAGCATTTAAAAACATAACCATATCTTTAGTATTTAATAAGAAAAAATATAATATTGTTAGGAGATATATTTAAATAAAAGTAGTTCAATATAAAGTCAATGAATTTAAATTTTATTTTTTAAAATTAAGTTAAATTTAAAAAAAAAACAAAAAACTTTTTATATCATTCACCTAATAAAACAGCTTATTTTAAATTTACACTTAAAATTTTTTTATTTTTTTTTTATTTATTTATTTTTTTTAAAATGGAGAAGTTTATAAATAAAAAACAAACTAATATTAGTTATTAATTATTTATTACTAAATCGAAAAAATTTTGTTAAACATTTTCTTTGAATTTAGTCGCTATTATATCGATTTAAATAATTTTAATCGATACATTTTTCACTGATTAATTGAGAAATTAACAATTTATTTCCGCAGAATTTATATAAGCCCTGAGCCCTATATAAATTGCGTTCTACGTGATTTCATAGCAGAAAAACGAATTATCGTTGATTCAAAGTCAACATTCTCTGTAATCTGAGCTAGATCATGTTCAGTTGAAATTAATGCGAATCCAGACAGACGTTCGTTTCTATAAGTTCTTATATGTTACAGAAGATTATTGCGCCCTACGTATTTCTATGGTTTGTGTTTAGTCCTGTATTCTTACTAGAGTTTTAAAAGATGATAAAGTGGTGGCCTTCCTGGTTTCTTCAGGCAACCCATTCCACGCCCGAATACCGGACGGAAAGAAAGAAAACTTGTATGTGTTTGTTCTTGCATATGGAATAAGAAAGGTGTTTTTAACTTTATGTCTATTTGAGGGTTGTATTAGGTTATCTTTGTGTTGTATTTCTAAATTAGAATTAATTGCCTTATGTATAATTACTAATTTACTCTTGGTTCTTCTATCCTCTAGTTGTTTAGCGCAAATAATTTTTGATGATTTTTCAATCTACTGAAACTCATTTCAGCAATTAGCACTGCTAACAGGAAGAGTCGAGTACATTTTATAGAGTACCGAAAAATTAGGGAGACCTGAAGCCATTTGTTTTTCAGTCAAGAAGGGCAGAACCTCTTTAAAGCTGTAGTTCAATAAATAGTGAAGGAGATATCGATGCTTACAACCAAATCTTTGAAGGTATAATATTCTACTATTACTTCTCCAAAGTTAATGCCGTGTTTGTAAATTTAGCATAAACTTCTAAAATAATTAGGGCTGCGGAAATTATCGATTAATTTCTCGATTAATCGGTAAAAAATATCGATTAAAATTATTTTAATCGATAAAATAGAGATTAAAATTAGGCAAAATATTGTGATGAATGTCATGAGTTTGTTAATAAATAATTAATTAGTAATAATTAGCAATAGTTTGCTTTTTTACGTACAAACGTCTCCATTAAAAAAGATTTTTAAAGTATAAACTTTAAAATAAGCTGTTTTAGAATAAAAATGGTATATTAACAATAACAAAACTTAAATTCATAGACTTTATATGGAACTACTTATATTTAAATAAAAATAAATGCTACTTGCCCGTTTTTGTTACTTCCCTTGAAATTTTCAGTTTAATGGCATCATACATCTTATTTTTAGCTTTAATAAAAATTATCGATTAATTATTCGGTAATTTTTCAAAAGTTAACGATTAATTTTTTAATTAATCGATAACAGCCCTAAAATAATCTTTATTTTCTTCTGACGTTTGTGATGGATCAATACAATAGAAATAAGTAACTGTTCCCCGAGAGTCATTAAATCGATCATTTATTTGTGTTACAAGTTTATCCAAGATAGTGAAGTACGTTTCAGATTTAAAGCGTGCAGTTGGATAATTTATAATCACCCCTTTCATCTCTGTTAAGTTCGCCTCCCATATTTTTTTTCAATTCGCTTTAAAAAAAATATGTTTCAACATCTTGTTTGGAACAATTTTCGATAATAAATGATTTGACATCTACATTCAAAATTTCAAAAGCTTGATCGCTTCTCATTTCAACAAACTTCTTTCTTGTATCATCGATCCAATGTTTTGCAAATGCAGTGTCATTGCAAGTACTTTCATAACACCAAGATATTATCCAAACAACTTTTGTACAAATAGCATCAGAAAAACAAAATATTTTGTTATTGTTATTAAAACATATGGAGCTAGTCCCATAGCTTCTGCTCTGACACTTTCTTTAAATTCTGTTGATTCCTCTGAATTTATCTCTGCTAGTGTTGCTATAATAGCAGATAATGATCCAATAACTACATTTGCGAGCTTTAGGCTTGCCCATCCTGTATCAGAAAGTCGTTTCAGAGTATCTGCTGTTGACTCATATTGATGTGATATCTAATGTTCTTTAATAAGAGTATGCAGACGTGGTAAACTAGACGTAAAGAATGCATAAAACTTTTCAAATGTGACGAAAAAAAACTGTACACATGGGCGTATACAGGGGAGGGGGGCATTTGAGAAAAATTTCATACATTTGTTACATTAAAACTGAACTAAATTCCCCCGCAAGTTAATTACATTGAAGACAGTGTAGGCCTACACATATTAAAAAAAATATCTGAAAATATAACTGATTGTTGTAAATACAATTTCAGTCCCATTTTTAGAATTTATATTTATGTGTCCATGTAGTTTCACATAGCAAACGAACATTTTGATTTAGTTTTTTTCGCTGATTACTTTCTCGGAAAACACTTTAATTGATTTTATTGTTCCTATTGTGTATCGTATGGCATTCACATTGTTTAAATCGTTCACAACAAGATTAAGTTTATGTAAACTGCAATATACAAAAGCTGCTTTTGGGTATTTTTTCGAATTATTGCTTGGATTCATCCTTCTTTACCTGCCATTTTAGAACAACCGCAGTATCCTTAACTAACAAGCTTTGTCATAGTCATGTTTAATCCCAATTCTAATGAATTTGTAATGATGTGGTTGGCCAAACCTTCAGCTGTTCTATCGACAATTGGGATATATCCCAGGAATTCTTTTGTGACCATCATTTTTCCATTTTGTTCTTTGACAAATCTAACATCAAGTTACATCAACTCAATGCCTGAAATGCCATTTGTCTCGTCGGCAAGTATAGAAAATGCAACTGAATTATTTCCTTCACGAACAATGTTTTCACGCTAGAGAGACCCACAAATTTGGCTAAATCATAGCGATTTGCATGGTTGCCGAGGGTGACCCGTCAAAAACGGCCCCGGTCAAAGCGGCCCCAGACAAATTGTTAACATTTTTTACAACAAATTTAAAGTTGTTGTTGTTGTTTTTTTGTTCATTTTAAGTTAAATTTAACCTTTGTTCAATTTATTCTAATTTTAAGAAAGATGTCCAATTATAAAATTATTTCTTATCTTATCTTAAATCTTATCTTATATGTTACAGACGCTCCTTCTGTACAGAAGATTATTACGTCCTACGTATTTTTATGGTTTGTGTTTAGTCCTGTATTCTTACTAGCGTTTTAAATGATGATAAAGTGGTGGCTTTCCTGGTTTCTTCAGGCAACCCATTCCAAGCCAGAATACCGGACGGAAAGAAAGAAAACTTGTATGTGTTTGTTCTTGCATATGTGACGTTATGATATTATTTCTTCTCAACAAACAGTTGTGACTGGCTACCATATAGTTAAACTGTTATTAAATTCTTTCTTGTGATGTTATTATTATTGTTTTTTTTTTATTTTTATTAACTAAATCTGACACTGAATTGGTGAGTAAAAATAATAATATAAAATTTAATTACATTAACACACATTAATCCAGGGCCGATTTGTCTGAGGCCGTTTTTGTCGGTGAACCTGGAATGATTACCAAGAACTTCATCTCCAGATTGCACGAAACTCTAACAGGTCATAAAAATTACCAGAATATAATTCTTTTCCACAAAGTACTAAATCATGCATGCGCAAAATAGGATTGTGGAAATGATGGGACCCAGTTTGTTGTGATTCTATTAAATTTGTCTTCTAAATGATGAGTCCAACTGCCCATCTATAGAAACTGCTTTGGCTTTCAATAATGCAACAAAATTGCTTGAAGTTGCATTTTCATGATAGCCTTTGAGTTATGTGCTTTGTATGTGGCTACGGGGATCTTCATTAAAATCTTTATATTTTTTGTGTGCATGGTTCGATGACAAATGCCAACTGAATTCCTCGATTTACTTTTAGCGAAAACAACACACAATAATTACAAAAGGCACCTTTTAACATTTGCGAGTATAAAAGCAACGGTGAATAGTTTGATAGCCATGCATATCTAATAACTAAAAACTCTGTTTCCCGCACTGTCAGCTCTTAACTCATACATTTCATCAGAGGTCGAACAATCATGAATCAGCTGCAATTTCAACTCATTTGAAAGGTCGTGTGTCCAGACATACCTTCCAATTTCCAATTTAAATAAGTGTCAGCGACAATCAAATTAGAAACAGTAGCCTCAGCTGTGTCTGGCTGTTGATTTGTATATATTCGGCATCCTTCTATCTCGCGAGACGATGGTGCATCACCGTTAGGTTGGGTTGCATTTTCTCGAGTGGCTGTGCAGTCCTATCATTGAGTGACAGTCTTTACCACAGCTTTTACACACGAGTTCTGTGCATCCAAATGTTTTGGCCTTTCTCCTAGCTCTTCTGTCTGCAGCCTCCTCCATTCTTCGCTCCTCGGCTACTATGACGCCCTCTTTGACAACTGTGCGCCACGTAGATCGGTCTTCTGCCTTACACTCCCAGTCACTTGTATGTATTTTGGCTGCTTTCATGTCCCTTTGTTGATTTGTATTGATGTCCTAAATGCCAATGATAAGTCAGAGACCGCAGACGCCCCAAAATCATCTAATAATGGCATTTCGGAATCCCGCGATTGCACTACTTTTCGTTGTTGTTATTTTTAATTAAATACACACATTTTTAAAACCCAATCATAAAGTAGGTCCTTTTAAATTGTGTTTTTCAGATCATCGTAAATTAAACGTTGCAAATAACCATTTCAAACTGTATTTTATTTTTAATGCATAATAATATTATGTTGAATTATTTGTATACCAAAAATTAATTTAAAAAATTATATCTAAAAACAAAAATGTCTACGGTGTAGATACGAAGGGGTCGAAACGTCCGCGGTCGAAAACCCTGTGGTCGAAACGTCCGCGGTCGAAAACCCTGTGGTCGAAACGTCCTGTGGTTGAACTGTCCGGGATCGAATCGTCCGGGGTCGAACCGTCCGTGGTCGAACCGACAGGGGTCGAAACGTCCTGTGGTCCGAATACCGAGTTGATATATATTTTCAAAAATCTCTTCCAGTTTCATTTCTTTTGTCGAATTTGAAAATATAGTAGTGTGTGTGTGCGTGTGTGTGTGTGGGTGTGGGGGTGTGTGGGTGTGTGTTGGTGTGGGAGTGTGGGTGTGGGGGTGTGTGGGTGTGCGCGCGTGTGCGTGCGGGTGCGCGTGCGTGTATATATATATA
>MUZC01000397.1:22415-28356 GCA_002072015.1 Radix auricularia | reverse complement strand
TGGGGACATCTTTGAGAGACTTTCCTTCACCTTGTCTTTGAACAGCTGCGCTATCGCAGGGTCTTTCATGCAGGAGGTATTGATGCGTGGACTTCCCTTTTTCTTTGTGTGGTACGAGTTTTTCCTCATTATTCGTACTTTGCTGGCGACAAGGGAATGATCCGTGTCACAGTCGGCACTGTGATAGCTGCGAGTGAGTAGGACGCTAGCTAGTTGTGCACGCCTGGTGATAATGAGGTCCAGCTGGTGCCATTGGTGGGATCGAGGGTGTCTCCAAGATACTTGATGTATATCCTTGCACTTGAAGAAAGTGTTGGTCACACACAAGCCTCGTGAGCAGCACAATTCCAGAAGCCTTTGTCCATTTTCATTTAACTTTCCTCTTCCAAATAGTCCAAGGCAAGTGGGCCAGGCTTCGTGGTCGCTCCCCACTCTAGCATTGAAATCTCCTAGGAGATAGATTGCCTCGTCTTTGTGGATGCCGGCTATTGCCTGGTCTAACGCTCCATAGAACTGGTCCTTCTCTTCCGGAGTTGAATAGAGTGTTGGGGCATACACACTAAGAATGTTTGCTGGGCCCGCAGTTGTTCTGAGTCTTAGAGTGAGGATCCTCTCCGTGCCTGATGACGGTGGTTCAATGGATGGTAGAAGAGTGTTTTTAACCGCGAAACCCACACCATGCTGTCTAGGTTCGTCTTTCGGTCTGCCTTGCCAGAAGAAGGTGTAATTGGCCTCTTTGAGTGAACCGTTGTCTGGGAGCCTGGTCTCCTGAAGGCATGCTATGTCAATCTTTAGCCTTTTAAGTTCTCTATCGATTATTCCTGTCTTCCGTGTGTCGTTTATGGACTGCAGATCATCAGTGATGCCGGGACACATAGTCCTCACGTTCCAGCTAGCGATTCGAAGATAAAAATAACGATTAAATTTAAATTAATCGTTAACAGTCCTAAAATAAATACTAACACAACTCAGGTTATCATTGTGCAGAAATATTTAATAAGTAGAAATAAGTATTATTATTGTTATTTTACTTTGTTCAGATTACACTGCTCCGATATTTGTTGACAGGGCCTGCCCTAGATTTTGAGGGGCTTAAGGCAGCATACGAGATGCGGGGCCCCGGGCCCAAGGCAGCATATAAGGCTTGAGGCCCACGCAACAATTTGTATTTTTACATATATTAAAATAAGAAGAGATACAGAGTTAAGTTACTTAAATTTTACTCTCTAGAAGCATTGAACCATAAATAACTAGGATACAGTTGTAGTTCTTCAATTGAAAAACCTAAAACTAAATAAAAAAAAGATGTAGATAATTAAAATGTTTTGTTTTAGCATGAAAATTAACAGTTAATAGAGATATTATATAATTAACAATAAAAAACGACATACACTAGCGTTGGCTTGGTTGTGTCTTCTACTTTCACCGTGTTTTACAACTTACGAGCAAATCTAGTGAACTTTTGCTGCTGCTAAATGTCAAATATCGGGATTTAAATATTGTTCAGATACTTACAAACATTATTCTTAATTAACAAAATACCTTAGTTACTGAGCCGATCTTGAATCATTGTTTATCGCAAATAGGTTTCAGTAAGCTTTAGTTAGGAAAGGTTCTTTCTTCGGAAGCCAAAATGACAGAAATAGTCAGAAGTATTCGAAATACAATTTATTTGTTAGGAATGTACTATAATTACACATCCATAGTATTTCAACTACTAAGTCCTTCAAGACTGCACTTAAGACACATCTTTAGTATTTCAACTACTAAGTCCTTCAAGACTGCACTTAAGACACATCTTTAGTATTTCAACTACTAAGTCCTTCAAGACTGCACTTAAGACACATCTTTTAAAAATTTATTTTCAAAATTAATGAATCAACATTTCTTTTAATGATTAACGTAGCTGATGTATAATGTATTGTCATTTATGTAGTTAGTATGATATGAATGTTTATTTAATTAGTATATGTGTTGTTATCTCCATGTAAAGCGCTGTGAGCCCGGGCCCTAGCTGTCATACAGTGCTATATAAATTATCATTTAATTATTATTAATCCAAAACGAGTCATAATGCCTTAGTATTTGTTCAAAGCGACATAATTGCCTAAGAAAAATGTGGTTAAAATATGTGCTAAATTGTTCTTGTGCATCTACAAATCGTTCATCTTCTATTTCGTATGTAATTTTCTTTTCCTTTTTCAATTGGTTTCAACGAGTTCAACTTCTATGATGTTGGCAATTTCTTGTGCAAATGCTTTAGACGTTTCAAAACCACCATTTAGTAAGGTTTCAACCATTTGCAAGTTATGTTCCATACTGTCAACTACAGTTGCTAGACCAACAAAAATATTTTGTAACTTTACTGTTGAAATTAAATTGAAACACTTTGTCGTACCACAAGACATGTGAAACAATGAAATTTCCCCTTTCCCCATGGCTTTCCCATCTTGTTTTACAAAGTGGTTTCACAGAAACATAAATAAAGTCAATCGCTTTGTTGAAGCAGAAATTAAAGCATAGATTTGTTGAATTATACCCAAGAAACGTTATTGCATTAGGACAAGATTTTGTCATTTAACATAGCAGCAAGTTTTAACTGAAACGGGTACAAGGGGTAAAAAAATGCCCTGGTATTTAATTGTAAAAGACGAGCTTGTAGGCCTGACTTATCCCCTTAATGTTTATAACGTTGTATCGCTTACCACGTATATCAGAAACACCTGAGCTCATTTTTCTCACTTCTAAGACATCAACCAATTGTTGCCTAGTAATTTTCCTCTAATTATTGAAAACATATGAATTGCTCATTAGGTACTTAGGATATCCATCTCCTGGGCGTACACAGAGAATTATCACTGATATCTGCTTTTTTACTGCAACAACGGATCAAATTTCGCCAACAATTGAATGAGACCCAACAAATTTCCATTGTGTGCTTGATGTTGTTTAATGTCTTGGTTTAATCCACGAAATGGACCAGCGAGAAATTTGACTATAGCGAAGAGACGTTTAAATACACTTTGCCAACGTGCCTTTTTACTGTCGGCTTGTCAATTATGCACTCCTTTTATTGCCTGTTTTCTAGCTCAAACCATTCCAAAGGAGATGTCATATATGTTCCTTTTGATTTCTCATGATCAGACAGTCTCACAGTGGCATTGTTTTTCACTAACCATAGCTTAAGCTAAAGCCTAAAAATGGTGTTTTCATATTTCAAATGTTCTCCTGAATCCATAAATGCTTAATGAACTGCTCAAGGAAAATCTTTTTTGCATTATGATTTAAGATGATTATAGTATTTGATTACATTAGAGCAGTTTTTTTCTAATTATTTTATCCTGTAAACAAAGTAAAGTATTTTGATACTGTAGTTATTTTTTTAAACAGAAAATTTCATGTAATAGTAGTAAAACTGTGAAAAGTAGTGAAATGTTTGGTCAAAGCGCGGGGCCCCGAAAAGCGCGGGACCCAAGGCGGGTGCCTCTAAGGCCTAAGGCCGACCCTGTATGTTGAGATATAAATTATGCGATTCCCGGAGTTCTACAAGAAAATGGCATAAAGAAATAGGAAATGCCATACATCGAGGTTACTTTTTTGTATGGCTAAACCAGCAGTCTTCATCTAGGCATACGGCATCACTGCAAGAAAGAAAGAAAGAAATAGTTGAAGTAAACGAACCTAATTTTAGATGAAACGTGAGTAGGTGGGAGTGCACGGAGCAAATGGTTAAAAAATACATGTCACTGTAGCGTATGAATGTAGACTTTTTCACGGTTCATGTTGAAACAAAGAAAAAACCAAACATGGGTGCTGCTGTTAAAATTCTTGGTGCATCTTAGTATATCAAGTCAAGAGCCAGCTACAAGTTATTGTCTATGTTTGACATCAAGTCAAGAGCCAGCTACAAAAAGTTATTGTCTATGTTCGACATCAATTCAAGAGACGGCTACAACAAGTTATTGTCTATCTTTTACATCAAGTAATGGCCCTTGTTTTTGCATCGAGCCATGCATGCTCCATTTTTTTGAAAAGCCATGGTTTATATTTTGTTTGTTGTGGTTCATACTTTTATAAATCCTGACATAAGACCTTCCTACACTCAATACATCTTTTTATTTAGTTCATTTATAAAGTCACGTGAACTAGTCACGATAGTTTTAACATATGTTGGCACAAACAGTGGTCGTCAGTTTCAGGGACACACCAAAACCAGTTTCGTAGAAATGCAATGCGTTATGCTGTGGCCCAACCCGGGTCGGTGTAAATATTTCCCTTTTTATTGAAGGGCGGAAATTTCTACAACTTTGAGAACTTTGTATAATACGGGTAGCAAAAAGCATGAAACGCCCTTGGCGCCATTAACCCTCGCTACGCCACCGCACTAAAAGCAAAAATTCTGGACAAAATAGAAAAAAAAATGTTTAAAGAAATATGGTGATAGTTCCTAAAAAGGCTAAAAGGCAAGATGAAAAAGAAAAAAGGAAAAGATTAGAAAGACGGCACGAGGACCATCATCTCTCCCTCTTTCCCTAAGGAAGTGAGGGAGGAAGATTGAAAGACGTAGTACATTTTAGGGAGAAAAAACAAACAACATGATACACAAACGAAATCTGAGATCTAAACAAAAATTGAAAGTTTTATTAATGGACTCTACCGCAGTACTATTCTATCTATATATATACTTCACCAGGGCAAGAACAATTCAAGTGCACATAAGCAAGACGAATGGCCCTAGCCAGGGTTGACCAATCACAGTTCATGGTTGGCAAGCTATGGTAGTAAAGTGGGGGGGGGGGTGAGGGACAAGCGGGGACAACAACCGCAGTGCGCATGTCTCGAGACCAACAATGCGTCGGCAATTCTCCACCCCCCACCTCCGACGTTCACTCGCGTTGTTTTTATTTCTTGGAGATGTTGAGTTATCAGCTAAGTTCTGATCTTTGAGTTAAATAAGTTATTTTAATAAATGTTCGTCTTCTTTCGATGGCTTATTGTTATTATTAATATTATTATTTTATTATTGTTATTTTATTATGATATATTTTTTGACCCAACTCTAATTTGTTTTTGTTTTGCTCTTGGTTTCAAACATTCCTTGTAAAAAGTCCCAGAAGTAGTCTGGCCCAAGAACCTGTAACCCGGGAAGGGGTAGATAACCATCGCTGGCCTAGTCAGACGGTAAACAAACAAATCTTGTTTAGCCAGAGGTTTTCTTGAGATTTATTCATTAGCATTTGAGAACAAGGGCCAGAACTGACATGAAAGCTGATTTTGTAACAATTCCCCCCCCCCCCCCCCCCCACTCCCAAACACCCAGTCAGCTGTAAGTGGATAAGTCCGAGACACAAACAGAATTTCAACTCAGCTAGTGTAGATTTATTGAATCAATGATCAGCATTAACTAGCATTCGGGGACAAGGGGTGAAGAAGAAGAAGATGAAGAAGGAGAAGAAAAGAAGAAAGAGAGAGAGAGAATGTACTAAAATTGAAAGAAAATAAGAGAGAACTGGCTAAGGAGTGAGAGAAACAGAGAAGATATAAATGATCGTGAGAGGGGGGGCGTGAGAGAAGCGAGTGAAGAAGAGATTAGAGCGGAAATACAATTTATTAAATTAGAGAGGGAGAGAAAAAGAGGGCGATATATGTAAGAGTTTAAAAGAGAGATAGAAAGAGAGAGAGAGAGAGAGAGAGAGAGAGAGAGAGAGAGAGAGAGAGAAAGAGAGATGCTGGACAGAGAAAAAGAGAGACAAAAAGAGAAGGATATTTTTACAAAAAATGAAATTATTGAAAGGAAAAAATAAACAAGAAAGGGAAACAGAAAAAAGGAGTGAAGAGAGGGTGAGAGAGAGAGAGAGAAAAGGTGAGTGAAACTGAAAGGGTGCATGTGTGTATATGTGTGTCTGTGTGTTTGTGTGTGTGTGTGTGTGTGAGAGAGAGA
>MUZC01000397.1:14915-19915 GCA_002072015.1 Radix auricularia | reverse complement strand
AAAGAGAGAGAGAGAGAGAGAAAGAGAGAGAGAGACGGTAAGAGGGAGAGAGAGAAAGAGAGAGAGAGAGAGAAAGAGAGAGAGAGAGGGTTATATTTAAATAGATAAAGTAAGAGAGTGTGTTTTTTGTTGTTTGTGTATTTTAGGGGGAGAGAGAGAGATATAGATGGATGAATAGAGAGAGAGAGGGGGGAGAGGAGTAAAACCCAATTTTCTTTCGTTGTTTGAAGTAGGGTGAAGTTTTTAAAAATGAATAATGCCATGACGAAGACAAGGGGTAAGGCAGACTACCCGACAAGAGAGATTTACAGCTCTATGTTCCTTCGAAACCAAACTGGCAGAAATGTGATGCCAACTTTTCTGTTTGGGCAATTCTTTTCTTTTATTCTTCCTCCCTCCAGGGCCGGCTTTAGGCATAGGTAAACTAGGCAGCTGCCTAGGGCTTTAGGCATAGGCAAACTAGGCAGCTGCCTAGGGCTTTAGGCATAGGCAAACTAGGCAGCTGCCTAGGGCTTTAGGCATAGGCAAACTAGGCAGCTGCCTAGGGCCTCCGCTTAGTCCCATCAATAGTGAGGGCCTCGCACAAGAATATTTCCAAATTTATTTTTTATTTTCCCATTACATTTAAGGCCACCAAATTTACTTTGCCTAGGGCCTCCTATTCCCTAAAGCCGGCCCTGCTCCCTCCCTTACTTCCACGCTCCCTACCTCCTTTCTTTTCTTTTATTCTTCCTCCCTCCCTTTCTTCCATGTTCCATACCTCCTTTCTTTTTTCATCTGACCTTTTAGTTATTATGATAAAGTTCCATACATAAACCAACTTTCCACGTGGGTTTTAATCCCCTGCATCCAATGTCTAATTACGCCAGCCTATAATTAATCTTATCACCACTGGCCTAACGTTACTTTCTTGTATAAATTGAAATATACAAAATCCATTGTAATTTTTTTATTACACGATGAAAAAAAACTGACTATGCTTCCTGTCTGTATTTCAGATTCTAGCTACACACTCGAACAAACGAGGTAAGTGAAATGAACAAACTAACATCAACCGAGCATGATCTTTGAAATAACCCAGATTGATGCGTCACTTAAGCGTGATCTTTGAAAGAACCCAGATTTATGTGTCACTTTAGCGTGATCTTTGAAATAACCCAGATTTATGTCAATTTAGCGTGATCTTTTGTCTCATTTGCTTTTGTTCACGTCATCAACATATGTGATGTGTGACGTCTTGTTCATGTTTTAAAAACCCAGACAATTAGAAACGAATCAAATAGCATTTTATGGCACAATGCCATGAAACAAGAAATATTGCTTAGTCATTGACTTCATTCCAAGTTTTGGTTTTGTTTCTTTCTGTCAGCATGACACACAAGGAGTTTAACAGAAAGTTTTTTTTCTTTCTGTCAGCATGAAACACAAGTATTGTAACAGAAAGATTTTTTTCCTTTGTTTGACTTGTCAGCCTTTTCTGCCAACCTACGATTTTTTAAAGCAAGAGGCTTACCAAAATATTACTCTGCCCTGGGTCGCACTACCCCCAGCTACGCCACTGCTCGAGAAATCTTGTATACAAACTGCGCCATAATTTGTGTTGAGCTGATAGGAAAACAAACTTTTTTTTAAAAGGCACCTTTACGAGTCTCCGGTGTATCCACAGTTTAAGTAAACTGTGGCATGAGAAAGCACCAAGCAACCTGGTGATGGTAACCTTGACCCCCACTCGGCGCATGAAAAAACCAGGCAGTGACTAAAATGCCCTAAGGTTCGGATATACAAAACATTATTGTAGGCCAATGTTACGGCGTTGTCTGCGGGTATTTGTACAGAACACAAGGACAGGTCAACTCAAGATAAAAACCAACACCTTTGAAACATTTATAAATTAAATAACTGCAAGTCGAAGACTCTTCAACTTCAAATTCCAATTCCAATGCACAACCACTGCCGGTCTCCTCTCGCAACAACTGCCTTCACGCTACGTCACGCTCACACTATTACGTCATACTCTTTCATACAGTGCGCACCGCACCAAAGCCAAGTATCAACATTAATATGACAGGGTAAACCCCATTACCCTATAATATTTCCCTAACAGTCAACGACTTGATGATTATTATCTAGGGTCTGACTTCAAACGCTGTTTTGGCCTCCTATCAGTAAGTCCATTTATCTCGGTCTACCTCATTGAAAAGTTGACACATTGTGATTACCGAAACTCTTAACAGGCAAGTGCCATTGCTTCTTACTTCTCTATTTGTTCCTGGTCATTTTTCTTCCTTTTTTCCCCCTCCTGCTTTTAGTGTTCGGATTTCCTGTTTATTTCTTAACTCAAGAAGCTTGAGATCAGAGTTGATAAAATAATTATCTTTTTGAAAACTGTGTTTTAAACTTCTCTCTCGCTCTCTTTATCCCAGTTTACTTGTGCCTTGCATGGCTTGTAATGTCATTAAATAGTTTAATGTTTTTTTTAATCTACCGGTGATATATAGACTTTATTATGGCTAGTTGACCACTAGAGTTTATATCTTCTTCTCTTTTCTACATCTGTGTATTATAACCTTATATTAAAACTGCGTTACAAATTCGCACCACATTGATTCAGCTAAACAATTTACAGTAGAAGCATTCATGAAATTACCTTTACTCACATTACCTAAATTATACAGCACATTACTTATACCCCATTAATAACACCCACAAAATTACCTCTACTCATCACAGTCTCTTTCTCACAACATTACCTCTGCACACCAAATGAACTCTAGACACCATGTTATTTATACTCACCGCATTATCTCTACTCACCACATTACCTACTACTCACCGCATTACCTCTACTCACCACATTACCTCTGCTCACCACATTACCTTTACTCACCACATTACCTCTACTCACCACATTACCTCTACTCACCATATTATTTCTACTCACCACATTACCTCTACTCACGACATTTGCTCTACTCAACACATTACCTCTACTCACCACATTACCTCTACTCACCACATTACATCTACTCAACACATTACCTCTACTCACCACATTACCTCTACTCACCACATTACCTCTTCTCACCACATTACCTCGTCTCACCACATTACCTCTATCCACCACATTACCTCTACTCACCACATTACCTTTATTCACAACATTACATCTACTCACCATATTACCTTTACTCACAACATTACCTCTATTCACCACATTACCTTTACTCACAACATTACCTCTATTCACCACATTACCTCTACCCCCCATTTAACCTCTTCCACCACATTACCTCTGCTCACCACATTACTTCTATTCACCACATTACCTCTATACACCGCATTACCTCTATTCACCACATTACCTCTACTCACCACATTACATCTACTCACCACATTACCTCTACTCACCACATTACCTCTGCTCACCACATTACCTCTGCTCACCACATTACCTCTACTCACCACATTACCTCTACTCACCACATTACCGCTACTCAACACATTACCTCTACTCACCACATTACCTCTGCTCACCACATTATAAAATATTAACAAATCATCTACCCTCGCCTACAGTTTTATGTGTTTACATCGAGTCCGACCTTTGAACTCTCTCGCTCTCTCAACAAATTGCTGACTTCATCTTAATATGCCAACGAAAGCAGTTGCTGGCCCAGATGAAAGGTCGGTAACTGTGGCACTCTTTCCTGCACAAGAAGTTCAGACGAAGCACGCGCTGAAAACAATTTTTGCTAACAGTCTGTTTAGTGTTGGGGTGGCATTTGAGCATGCTTGGAATTAACGCAGACTGGGCATTAATTTAGCAATATAATGATTTTTGTTAAATGGAACACATATTAAAACAACCGTAGTCATTAAATAACAATGCAGACCCGCCTTCGGAGAATGCGGTGATGCCTTTTTTTACTCATAGATTGGTGGATACAGAATACACATATAAATACAATCTTTGTGGACTATTAGATTGTTGTGTGATTATAAATACGATTTTTGTAAACTTTCTGATTAGAATTGTGTATCATAGGTATAATAATTAACTTCTTTAATATAAAGAGGATATAAGCATATAGAGATATAAATAAGAATTTCATGGACTTTCAAAATGGATGTAATTGTGCCCATTTCCCACCTAGTTATTTGTGTCCATTTCCCACTTGGTTATTTGCGTCCATTTCCCACCTAGTTATTTGTGTCCATTGTTACTGCAAGGTCTATAGTCTATAGTCTATACCAACGGTGGTCGAACTGTGGCTTTTCTGTGTTCACATCTCTGCTCGCGAATAATTTTAACAAATTAAAACTTTTCGTTTGAAATTATGCTGTGAAATACATAACATGAAAATGCTTAAAAATAAATAAATGTCAACCTGAAATAAAACACGGTACCGACAAATTACAATGTATTTTTAAACACCTTTTTCTTGGAACATGAAACAAAAACAATTTAACACAAAAACGTTTTTGGTTCTTTGAATTGTTCAAATATATTACGTACGCACAAAAATCGCATTTTCGTACCCTCTCCCCCTGTTGCACCCCGTACACTCTCGAGACTTCCTCCCCTTTGCATACAAATAAATTCGCTACCACACCACCCCCAGTTTGAATAATGTATTTTAGGACAGACTCAAAAGATATTGGTTTTACTCTTTGGGGCCTTCATGCACCTACGGGAGAGGGGGGGGGAATCCATGCATGGCATGACGAGGGTGAGTGGGGCGGGTGTTAAAAAAAAGACGTCACATCAAAATGAGCAACTTTAAATAAAAATGTCACTATAATATTTGATTGCTTGCAACTTATTTAAAGACGTTTTCAATGGCTTCACGCGTATTACAATATTAGAGTGCTGCGTTAGCTAAATACATGTTTAAATGATAAAAAGCAATTTGCAACATGCTATTTTTCAATTAGAAAACACAGTTTTTGGGGGTGAAGGGGTCAAAGCTTAGTGACGTCATATTGGAGTTGGGGGGGGG
>MUZC01000396.1:236034-258331 GCA_002072015.1 Radix auricularia | reverse complement strand
GTTGAGCGTCATGGAACAATGCCATAGTTGAGCGTCATGGAACAATGTCATAGTTGAGCGTCATGGAACAATGTCATTGTTGAGCGTCATGGAACAATGCCATAGTTGAGCGTCATGGAACAATGTCATAGTTGAGCGTCATGGAACAATGCCATAGTTGAGCGTCATGGAACAATGCCATAGTTGTGCTGAATGAAGTTCTCTCTAATGATGCCCATAAATACTAGGATCAGATCAAAGTCCAGGAAGTCGATTACAGTTAAAAGAAATCAGGCGTACGAGAAATTATAGGATGAAGAAACTTTTCTACAATTGCAAAGAGTCAAAGAGAATTAGTGCTGCGACTCAAAGACAGAATGATGTCAACCAAGTTGGAAGCGACTTTACTTGGTACGGCATGTTTATTGGAACAGTAATAATAGCGTTTTGATGTTTGATTGGCCGTCATATTATGGGATTACGGAAAAAAAAGTTCACGGAGAATGGGTTTAGAATCAAGCAGAGAATGGGTTTAGAATCAAGCGGAGAATGGAGCGTTTTCTAAATAACTCCGGAGTAACTTGTGTTGCTGTAACTTCATCCAGCAAAGCTTCTGCCGTAAGTCCATTGTTTGCATAAAATTTCGTTTTAGGTTAAAGCAAAACAATAATGGAAATTCAATCTGACGTCATAGATTAACGAACGCAGTGTTGACAAGAAAAACTTGTAGAGAAACGAAAGCCAGAGAGAATTTGTCTAAACAAGGTCCGAAATTGATTGTCTTTTGTGTGCTGCTAAATGAAAATTGGAATCATTGTATCTTTAGCCTTGGCGTGTTTTTATTATTTCTTTTTTTGTGTGTGTGTGTGTGATTTCAACGTCAATTAAAAAATAATAAAGTCGCTGGAAATATGTTTTCAATTAATTTCTTAAATCTTCAAGCAGTTTATGCTTAAAATTTTATGTCCTTAGATGTATAGATTTTTTATTAATTTTTTTAAATATTGAAAATTAACGCTTTGAACAGAAAATCATATTTTGAAAAAAATAATTCAGTTTCTACAATATTCGTGGAAAAACCCAAGCTCAAGACTAAATGTTTATAAATACTAGATTAAGGGAGGTAGCAAGTTTTAAGGTGTAAGAATAGTAAGATGTGATCAAAATTACATTCGATGTGAGGTATTGGAAGAAAGCGCTCTAAGCTACTCGGCTACAACTGACACCTACTTGGTAATTTTTGATAGATCAGCGAGATGGTGTCAGTTCTCGGGGGTTTACTGTATATTCTTAGAATGGAATAGATTTTCACAGAAACAAAAGCGCCCAGATATGAGCTATATAAAAAATGAAAATGACTAATTCTCCTATTTTGCGAGAGGTGAAAGCATAAAACTTTGGGTAGTTGTTAAATATACTTCTGCGATGGTATCAGGTGAAAACAATATTTATATTATCCCTTACTGCGGTCCGGGGGCCCAAATTTAGTTTTTTCTTATATTAAAAACTGGCTCATCACTAATTATCCAACTCTCCATGTAGGTAGAAGCATGACACTTTGGTAAATTGTTGAGTAGCCTATCAGAACGATTATTGGTGTTAAAAAAATTAAAATCATAAAAAGTGGGGCCCGGGGGCCCAAAAACTATTTTTTTTTAAATACTGAAAATCGCTACTTATCCACTTTTCCGTGTAGATAGAAGCATGAAACTTTTGGAATTTGTTGTGTACACTTCCGCGATGGTAACATGTAAAGAAATATTTAAAGTATCACTTATTGGGGGCCGGGGGCCCAAATGTATTTTTTCTTATATAAAAACTGACTCATCACTTATTCTCCAATTTCCCGTGTAGGTAGAAGCATGAAACTTTGAAAAGTTGTTAAATAGCCTATTGTGACAATTATTGGCGAAAAATAATTTTAAATATCACACTCATGGGGGCCGGGGGCCCAAAAGCGTTTTTTTCCCTTACTAGGACTATATAAAACATGAAAATCCCTAATTATCGTATTTTCCGCGTAGGCAGAAGCATGACACTTTGGTAAATTGTTAAGTACACTTCCACGATGGTAAAAATTGAATATAACATTTAAATTATCACTTCCTTTGGGCCGTGGGCCCAATTATTTTTTTTTCCTTATATTTGTTGTCTGTCTGTTCCCTAATAACTCATGATCCAGACAACCCAGTAAAGTGAAATTTGTTAAACGTACACACAATCATATGGGGAAGGTTCTTAAATAGGTTTCATTCCATAAATTCACACACTTGAGCGCCGGGGGCCCAAAAACTTTTTTCCTTATTTGAGCTATACAAAAATGAAAATAAACAATTTTTCTATTTCTCGAGGAGGTAGAAGCATGAAATTTTAGGATATTGTTGAGTACACTTCTGCAAAGGTAACAGGCAAAAATATATTTATATTACCTCATTCTGGGGGCTGGGGCCCAAATGTAGTTTTTTCCCTTATATTAACTATATATAAAAACTGAAAATCACTAATTATCTTATTTTACGGATAGACAGAAGTATGAAACTTTGGCAAGTTGTTAAGTACGCTACCCCGACGATATTTTGCGAGAAAGAATTTTAAACTTCCCACTCATTAGGGGCCGGGGGCCCAAAAGTAGTTTTTTCTTATATTAAAAACTCACTCATCACTAATTCTCAAATTTACCGTGTAGATAAAACCATGAAACTTTTGGAAATTCTTGAGCATACTCTCCCGTCAATAATAGCAATCGTTCCATAAATTCCCACTCATGGGGGCCGGGGGCCCAAAACGTTTTTCCCCGCTTTATTTGAGTTATATAAAATTGAAAATAACTAATTCTCCTATTTCCCGATTAGGCAGAAGCATGAAATTGTAGGATATTGTTTAGTACATTTCCTAAATTTTCACAGGCGAAAATATATTTCAATTATCAATTTCTGAGGTCCAGGGGCCCAATTGTTTTTTTCCCTATATGAGCTATATAAAAATGGAAAATCACTAATTCTCCTATTTCCCGTGTAGGTAGAAGTATGAAACTTTGGCAAGTTGTTAAGTACGATATCCCGACGATATTTTACAAGACACATTTTTAAATATCTCCCTCATGGGGAGCCGGGGGCCCATATGTAGTTTTTGTTTTTTTACTTATATACGCTATATAAATATAAATACTGAAAATCCCCCATTCGACTATTTCCCGTGTAGGTAAAAGAATGAAACTTTGGGAAATTGTTAAGTACACTTTCCTAACGCTAATTTGCAAAAAGAATTTTAGAATCCCCATTCTTGGGGGCTAAGGTCCCAAATGTCGTTTTTTCTTATATTAAAAACCGTATTAACTCTAATTCTCAAATTTACCGTATACGTACAGACATGAAACTTCTGGAAGTTTTTAAACTCTCTCTCCCAACAAAAATGGAGAAAAAGTCTCTTAAAATTCTCACTCAGGCCGGGGCTGCTGTGCCAAAATATTTTTTTTTTCTAAAATAAGCTGTATTTCATATCTCCAATGGTAACAGGTGAAAACATATTTAAATTATCTCTCTAATGGGGCCGAGGCCCAATGTAGTTTTCTTATTTATATGAGCGATATAAAAAGTGAAAATTACTAATTCTCCTACTTCCCGTTTAGGTAGAAGCATGATACTTTGGGAAGTTGAGCAATACATATCCGAAATGGTAAGAGGAGTAAAAAGAACTCACTCCCCTGGGGGCGGGGCCCAAATGTATTTGTTCTGATATAAAAACAGACTCATCACGTATTCTCTAATTTTAGGTGACGGTAGAAGCATAAAAGTTTGGAAATTTGTTGAGGAGGCACTCACGACGAAAATTAACAAATAAAAATGTTAAAACTCCTGCTCATATGGGGCCGGTGTCCCAAATACGTTTTTTCCTTACATGGGCTTTATAAAATTTAAAAACCACTAATTCTCCTATGTTCGAGTAGGTAGAAGCATTACATTTTCGGAAGTTCTTGAGTACACTTCTGCGATTGTAACAGGCGAAAAAAATATTTATTACACTTCTTGGGAGCCTGGTACCCAAATATAGTGTTGTTTTTTTAAACTCATATAAGCTATATACAAATTGAAAATCTTTAATTCTACTATTTGGAATTATGGGAATTCGGAAAGTTGTTAATTAGGCTACACTACCACGATGGTGCAGTCTTAACTGGTGTGCCAGAGTCTTGGGATTGCTGGTATAGAATTGAAGACACTATGCTTTTCGGATAGGCAATTGTATTTGATCTGCTTCAATATAAATGTTTCCTTTTACTTCATGTCAATAAACAGTATGTAGGCCTACGCTTCTACAGAAAACCTCATTTAAAACCCGTGCGAAGCCGGGTACTTGCCTCTAGTATGATATATTTTTAACATACACAGTTTAAGTCACAGATTTACTTAATTTATATTCAAATTTATGTAAAACAACGAAAAACTAATACCCACCCAATTCCCTTTTGATGATTTGAATAACATAGTACGGTCGTTCTGGCTGTATGTCATTTTATACGGTAGCATAAGTCTCAAATATTTGTCGACAGTTATTTGAACAAGAGCTGCAATTATTTTGATCTTTAAAATGTTCGCTCATGCGCTTAAAAGAACCTCTAGCGATGCCCAGATAAATATCAGGATATCTTCTGAACAGCATATCAAAAGACACCATGCACAACATCTTTTCATTGGAGAAGGCACCAAAATCAAAATAATTATAGATTCTTGAGATAAGATAGATTTATTTTATTATCTCACAGCTAATTTTAAATTAGCTCTTTTAATGTTCTAATGATAACAAGATATGACGGGACATGTTCTAATGATAGAAAGATATGATGGGACATGTTCTAATGATATCAAGATATGACGGGACATGTTCTAATGATATCAAGATATGATGGGACATGTTCTAATGATATCAAGATATGACGGAACATGTTCTAATGATAGGAAGATATGGCGGATTTAGCTACTGTGTAATGCAGGAGCAGTGGGTGGTGTTTTGTTTTTGTTTTTTTAATCTGTTGGTAGCGACATGTCGAGAAAACCTAGTTTACAAAGTTGAAAACTTCCACTCAATTTCTCAAGCGTGACGGATTATGGGATCAATAAACTCGAACTTCAATTACCTTTAAATGTAATGTCCAAACAACGTGACGCCGTGTTGTGCCCACGACCGTGTCTGTACCAATATTTGGCTCAGTGGCACGAGAGCCACAGATTTGAGGACCTACCAACTCTTGCTCGAGGCTAATGTCATCTCATCGCTTATCTATTTTAAATGAGTCGCGCCACGATTCACCAGACTCTCCGCGTTACCGGCTAATGTTAAACTGTGCTGATTGTCCCCTGTTATGACATGTTGACAGGGGATAAAACCTGGCCTCGGGAGGGGGGGAGGGGGAGGGAAGACAACTCCCATGTCAATAAACATCTGAATCGTTGTGTTTGTCTTCATCCTGGCACCCGAGTTGGATGCAACACTTAGCCACTGTTGTTCTTAGGATCAATAAATTATGTCACCGCTTGGTCAACTGAAGTGTTAGGGAACCGCCGGATCTTTTAGAAATTTTTTTTTAGTCCCGCCGTTGAGAATATCGTTAAGTTCCATCATCATGTTTCTCAAATTGACAAACCAAACAGAACTCGCTTGAGACGTTCTTGCAAAATCTTTGAAAGTGTTTGTTAAAATTCCCCAAAGGACTTTTCTATACATTATAATAATAAATTCCTATCCTGTGTTTTTTTTTTCAAAAGTTTCCCCGTCCGTGCACTTAGTTTTTAAAAAAAATAAACTAAAAACACAACACAACAACCGGCGTGCAAATTTTTCACAGCATTATGTGTGCGCACAATTTTACACCCACAAACACGTTATTAAATCCTTTATTTTAACTTGTGGTGTCTGAGCCATTGCTTGCTTGCTTGATTGGTTCCTTGCTTGCCGAAAAAACTTTGGATTGATTTTTAATCTACTTCTTCGTAAGCTAGCGAGCTGAAATTTAGCAGGCAGACTCATGCCGATGATAAAAATGATGCATCAAAATTCAGATCGATCGAATGTTCTGTAATTGAATTATTGAATTTTAAAATTATTTTATTTATCTATATGTATCTTGTTAATTTTTTAGATAGTGTCGTAGTGCGTATTATGTTCAACAACATTTCCTGTCGCGCAATAAGGTGCGTATTATATTGACAATACTTTAAAAAAAAATATTTTCACGATCGGTGTGCATTATATTAAACATACTTTACGAGATATAACTAAAGTTTTGAATGTTCATATTGTTTTGCCCCGCGTATTAGAATGAATATCCGTATAGTTATGTCTCGTGCCTAATAATGAGAATATATAGAATTTTACAGCCTGATGGTTTCACTCAAGGCGGCCCACCCCCACCGCAGCCCCTAGTGACGCCACTGATAGGGCGAGTGTGTAGTACGCTCTATTTTGAATGGCACTGCCCAGCAAAAGGAGCCATTATCCCAGGTGTTATGGCAAGCTTTAAAGAAATAAATCTCAATATGTGTAGAGTACGAAATTTGACTGCGTTAGACAGCTTTGACCTATGGCGTAGCGAGGGGGGCAGGGGGGACATATGTCCCGGAAACCTCTGTCCCTATCTACGCCACTGGCTTTTACCAAATCAGCACACGTTGATCGTAACAGCAAAAATAACCGTTAAAACCATTAGACAACAAACCCCATTAATGACTCAGCTTAAGCTAAGACGATTACTACTTTGGGCAAAGTAATTTTTACACAAGAAAATTAGGCGGTTACAAGCCGATTGGAAATTAATTTCTTAAATTAAAAGTTTCCGGATTTCTTTTAACTGACCTCAAAAAAGATTTTAAACTAAAAAATGAATTTCTTTGATGTTATGAATTCTTTTAACAAGCAGCTGGTTTTTATACCCAGAGTGCCCACACCCCTCCCCGCCTTCAATTATTTTCCCCATTTTATCCCCAGCCCCCACCATATTTTCTAGTTTACGACTTTCACGCCTAAAGTTTTAGCCGCTCATTTTTTCATGCCTGGCGGCTTCTTGGATTAAGAGCGTGTAATCCGTATCGTGACGTCAACAATCACAACTAAACCTTGAATTGTTGTAGGATATCACGTGGAAGTGTTCGTGTTACGTCACGACAGATGTGTTAGTAACTTTTGCTTTAATCAAAGGCATGACTAAACGATGTTCTTGATTTTAATTTTGTGTGTGTGTTTATAGACGATCCGTACTGTGATACGGAGCTGATATTTATGGAGCAACTGATGTCATTTAACCTTGACCGATGTCTGAATCTTTCATTGTGTACTCTGGTACTGGGAATGGAACACATTCTAAATTTTTAAATCCTACCGGAGCCGGATTAACGAAGTAAAATTTTGCCGTATCCGGATCCTAAGATGGATTTGTAAAAATGGCCGGATTCCGGATGGCCGGAGTCAGAGACATACAATATATATTTATATGTTGTATGGCTCTACCAGCTAGCCATATTTATGAAGTGAAATTCTGCAGGAGCCGGAGCCGGATTTGTTAAAATATCCGGATTCTGGATTTGCCAGAGCCGAAATCCGGTAACCCCTATCTGGTACACACATACATTTGACGAACACGTCCATATCTCATTCATTCATTCATAAACATGAAGATTGCATGTTAAATTTTTAAGTCAACGAAATTGTTTCGTTTTGTATGTGTGTGTGTGTGAGCGTGCGTGCGTGTGTGTGTGTGTGCGTGCGTGCGTGTGTGTGTGCGTGCGTGCGTGCGTGTGTGTGTGTATGTCTCTGTGTGTGTGTGTGTTAGTGTGTGGTTATTTTATACTTTTCATGAGAACCACAGACATCTTGCAGTTTGTTGTTGACATTTATTGGCCCCAAGAATCAGTCTCGCCATGAAACGTGTCTTCCTCAAGCTCACTGAAAATGTACACTAAATATCATCTGACCTTTATGCTCTATACTCCCCCCTCCTCTTGACCTCTCAGCCCCCCTCCCCAGGATGTAGGCAGACATTGACAATGGTGCTGGTGGGCATGATTTAGTTGGGAATCAAACAAACATTTATTGACCACGGTCAAGATTGGGCTACCTCATAAAGTAACATATTCATCTCTGCCCCCCACCCCACGACCATCTCATAAGTTCTGAGTGAATCAAGTGAAGTTTATTACAAGACTGGGTTAAAACCAAAAAGAGTTTTTGCTGGAGTCCAAAAAGAAACTGTTTTCGTTGACATCTTAATGCCCAAGAAAAAACAATGAAAAAAAAACTGTGTCTCATCTACATATTTGCGTCCTACGCTAATCCATGTTTTTATGTGTAGCCTTGTGATTACAATTACAATGCTGATAGTGCGTTTGTTCAGGCTCGAGTCGCAGACATGAAGAACTAAAATTGGTTTTTGTTTGTTCTGTCCCACTGAATAATAAAAATTATCTTTATCCTTATGTTTTCCTGGGGGATGTATTTCCAACCTAGAAATATCAGATCTAATGCCTCAATATTACATTTCTTTAAAGGAAACACATTGTTATGCACAGAAAACACATAATTATTACTCTAAGGCCAAGTGAAATTAGCAGTTACTTCAAAGCTTAGTGCGTAGTCTGACATAAACTTGGTACCGAATTTGCATGCAACTGCGACATTTCTCAGTACAGGTTGTAGATTTTGACAAATGACACAGAAAATCGATATTCATTTAAAATACTTTTTTTTTTAAACGTACGATTCCATCGATTAAGGACAAAGATTTTGTTATCGATTGAGAAGACGCTCTGTCAAAGTTCGGAAGAAGCGTGGTAATGGGTTCTAGAAACAAAGCGCAGCGCCCCCTAACGACGCCAGAAAATTAAGCCAGAAACAAACACGACATTAACAGCCTCCACAAACAAGCTGAGAAATCCTCAGTCCGTCGTGTTATGGCACGAAAATAAATACCTGAGCAAATAAATGTCGGGTTTTGGGTTTAAAGAAGAATTAGATTTTTGAGACGACCATCCTTTTAAAGGGTGATGGGGCAATGCTTCTTCGTTAACGAAATGCTATCGCTCAGTAAAGTAATGTAATATTAATTAAATTGTAAGTATTTTTTTGGTTTTTTTGTTGTTGTTGTTGTTTTTCTTTTTGTTTTGCTGCAACAACTAAACTATGGCCATTTGAATAGATTCAAACAAAATATTTCAATTAGTTTTCTCACCAGAAAAAAAAGGATTCTTTCTTAGATCTACATAAAATATTTCTTTTTTTTAAAAAATAACGATGCCTTGTGTAAAATGCTTTTTAATATTCCATGTCATAAACTTAACAGCCTTAAAATCATAAATGTGCACTTTAAACATGACTGTATTATGGAACAAACTTGAAGAAATACTACGATTCTCAAAATACTACGATTCTCAAAATAGTACGATTCTCAAAATAGTACGATTCTCAAAACAGTACGATTCTCAAAATAGTACGATTCTAAAAAAAATTGCTGTTAGGACAAAAATGAATTGTGATGTAGCGACAATTCCAAACAAGATGATAGAAGCAAACACAAACACGATGGTAACAACAACTTTAAACATAAGGGTAACAACAATTCAAACATAATAGAAGCAAACAGTAAACAGGCTCTTGTAGACACTCAGTATAGCGGCCCAAGGAGCTCAGAGGTGGTAATATTGAGTGAAAGTTTCATGTTACAAAACTAATCAAATGAAACATAGCAAACGCATTTATTTGTGTGAATAGCCAAACCGCCTGGATGTCCTCTTTGACGTTCCACTGTCCAGTTATTAGAGGTCTGACCAATTTTTACTCAGGTAAAATGACCAGCTTTTCTACATTTTTAACCTGAAATGAATTTAAAGTTTTAAAAAAACAACGGGGAAAGAAGAGAAGTTCATAGAGTGTTTGTGTAAATTGTTTTACATACTCGGCAAGGAAAGGGTACTTGTGTCTCGTCGTGAGACTGTCTTACATTGCGTTGGCAGCAGACAGAAATAGAACCGTTAAATGGGTTATTAAAAGGCTTCGGCACACGCGGTCTTAAGAATTGTCAGCTATAATCAAAGCGAACGGCTCTCTATCAATCTCTCATTCGCTCACACATTCAAACCCGGGGTTGTGAGGGGGGGGGCGCTCAACAGATTTCTGATGAACTGTATTTCAGTGGCCCGCAAGTGATTTCAGACAGACTTTCACATCTCAGTTAATGTCTGATGCCGAGACCCATGTTGTCTCAAGTGATCTCTAATAGACGTTTTACAACTGAACGTTAACGGACGTTTTGCCCGTTGCTCATCAAAGAGACGTTTGTGGCCAATGTACGGAAAAGTCAATAACTACCCGTGACAAAACACTTTATTTGTTATATAACGTGAACGTTTTCCAATAGATGCCTCAACAATTTAAGTCTAAAAAGTTCCTCAAATCAAATTAAAGTTTAATTATAATTTTATTTCTGATATCCTTGGATTTCTTCCCAAGTGCTCTTGTCTATACACCGTGACCACTTTACTCTGCTACGTTGTTCATTGCATTGCTCCCTTTACAAGCACGAATTGATTACAAACTGTCTGTTCCCTGTCAAAACTTCTTTTCTGACTCATGCTCTTGCTATCTTACTGAACTTCTCTTTGTCTACCCACCTACTCGTCCCACTAAAACGTATCTCTTCAAACATTACTTTCAAAATAAATTAAACAAAAATAAAACATTTTTTTAAAAATGAGAAACGTAATTTAAAGGCACCTTAGTGTCAATGTATGTTGTATTTAGGATATGAGTGCTTTTCATTTAATGCATTGATAATTCTGTGTGGTACTATTTTTATGTAAAACGCTGTGAGCCCAGTGGCTACATGGGGTACAGCGTCATATAAATTATCACATTATTATTATTATTATCTGTTGGGTTATTTACAATTATCATACACGTTAATATAAGGAAGGATTGTGTTCATTTTGTTATTCACTTTTGTATCTTTTAACATGGAATATACAGCGAGGTGCTAATAGGGGGAAAATGAATGTATTAAATTGCTTTCGAATTTTTAAAAAAAATATTTACATTATTTACATTTATTCAGGACGTTTGGGGCCTTCCATAAACAACGTCACGCACCAAGGAGGGGGCGGGGAACGGGGTCATGCATTTTTGACGATAAGTGACAAGGAGGAGGGGGCGTTTTAGAAATGTGATGCCGCATCAAAACGCTTAACTTTAAATAAAAGTTCAACTTAAATATTTGATCACTTGCAATTTATTTTAAGACGTCTCAGTGGCTTCACACAATATCAGGGTGCATTCTAACACTAAATACATTCTTAAATGACAAAAAAGTAATGTTAATTTTCAATTTTAAAAAAAAAAGGATTTTTGGGTGAGGGATTGAAGCTTTGTGACGTCCTGTTAGAGAGGCGAGGATCTGGGTTTTTGTGACGTCCTGTCGGAGAGGCGAGGATCTGGGTTTTTGTGACGTCCTGTCGGAGAGGCGAGGATCTAGGTTTTTATGACGTCCTGTCGGAGAGGCGAGGATCTAGGTTTTTGTGACGTCCTGTTAGAGAGGCGAGGATCTGGGTTTTTGTGACGTCCTGTCGGAGAGGCGAGGATCTGGGTTTTTGTGACGTCCTGTTAGAGAGGCGAGGATCTAGGTTTTTATGACGTCCTGTCGGAGAGGCGAGGATCTGGGTTTTCGTGACGTCCTGTTAGAGAAGCGGGGATCTAGGTTTTGTGACGACTTGTGACGTGGGGAGAAGGGATGAAAATTGGGTCAAAATCGCATGACGCCATTTACGAACGGCCCCTTTAGCCACATACGTGTATATGCGCTAGTTGTCAGTCTAGCTGTTCAGTTAGTCTTCAAGATAGGTGTCTAGTCTAGCTAGCTAGTCCCTCAGCTAAATGTCTAGCTAGTTCTCAAGCAGATGTGTCAGCTGTGATAAACGTCATGCCGCGACACGCACTTATTTCACGCTATCATTTCTTGCGACCTTCTCTCTCCTGTAAGTGAAGGGTTGGGTGTGCCTATGTACCACCCCGCCCCTAACTTCACACCCCTGTAAGTGAAGGGTTGGGTGTGTCTATGTACCACCCCGCCGTGACTTTCAGCCCAGACTGACACTTGGTCATGAACAAGACGTTGATGACTAATGGCGCGGAAGTTTTCTGGTGCAAAACGATCAATTTTTATCTCCCTACCACCCCCCTTCCCCCACCACCCCAGCCGATGTGTTCATGTAAAACTGCTAATTTTCTGTCCCATTTTTACACACGCCAGTTGTATTATTAATTTCCGATTATCTTCATAACAAGAAATAAAATAAAAATAATTATTCCTGACGTCAAGAGCAAATGATCAGCTCCAAAAGGTTCTCACATTTATCCATTAGAAACATTTTTAAAAAAATTATCTTATTTTATCGTGTATGTATAACCAGGCTTGTCCATGGGTCATATTTTTCTGTCCCATCCCATGGCAATTTATGCATGTCCCATCCCATCCCATCCCATCCCATGGGACGTTTCACATGGGAAAAACATTCCTATGGACAAGCCTGTGTATAACATACGCTGCTTCCATACAGAAGATAAATGCGTCCTACGCTTATCTATGGTTTATATGTAGTCTTGCAATTTTTTATTAGTTTTAAATGTTGATAGCATGTTGGTTTTCTCGATTTTTTCTTACAGCCCATTCATTACACATGCGAATTTCAGGCAGGAAGACGGAGATTTGTTTGTGTTTGTTCTTACGAATGAAAAGGGGACAGTGTTTGTAACCCTATGGGATATAAGAGTTGTAATATATGTATCTTTGTTTTATGTTTCCAAGTTTAAATGTAATGTTATTCTATCATTCACTGTGCCCAGAGTCAGTCGTGTAACTAATGGATTTATTCTCGTCACTAGTAATAAATGTTGCCACTCTGAAAAAAAAATCTCCCAATGTCTAACCGTTTTCTTTGTGTACCCTACTGAAGACAGGTATAACTCATGTGAGGTAGCAATTAAGTATTAAGTTCTTACGAGCAACAAAGCCCATCCACGGACATTCCGCCGTCGTTTCGGCGGCTTGTTGTACCTCCGTCTCGACAGGGCATAAATGTGCATCACGTCAAAAATATTTTCATTACAGTTATAATAAATAACCCCAAACAACAAAGTTTTTGACTATAAATCCAAACTCGTACCCCTCCATATAAAGTCTTGGAAAAAATACCACACAAAAAATAACTCGATTTGAACGTCCGCGTAAACTTGCTCAATATGTAGTTCGATTTAATTTTTCTGATTGGCTGTGGGAGTCTGCAGGAGTTTGAGGGACCAATCGTTATCGATGACCGGACAGAAAATTGCATTTTATTATATAGGATTAAGGATCGTATTTTTCAGTGTTGTCTTTAGAATTTACATTGTTTACACACTCATTTTCGAAATTTCAACAAGGTTTTTGCGTTAAATGTTTTGATTTCATCTTTTAAAAAAAATCTTGATGCATTTACTACCTATAAATATCAATATACATAATTTGCAATGTCCGTGACGTTACTAATTTTAGAAAACCGCGCAATATTCAATATTGAACCAGCAATCTTTGATTTTATTTGATCAAAGTTTTTGTTTATGCACACAGTCATCCATTATTGCTGTTAAACTAATGTTTTTTTTTTAAATTATTGTTTCTAATTACCTTCTGCTGAGATTACCATTACATCCACATCAACAATACATCCACCTCACCATTACATCCACCTCACCATTACGTTCACCTCACCACAACATCCACCTCACCATAACATCCACCTCACAATTACATTTACTTCACCATTACATCCACCTCAACAATACATCCACCTCACCATTACATCCAACTCACCATTACATCCAACTCACCATTAAATCCACCTCACCATTACATCCTTCTCACCATTATATCCACCTCACCATTACAGCCTTCTCACCATTACATCCACCTCACCATTAAAGCCTACTCACCATTACATCCACCTCACCATTACATCCACCTCACCATTAAAGCCTCATCACCATTACAACCAATCTCACCATTACAGCAACCTCACCATTAAATCCAACTCACTTTTATATCCACCTCACCATTACATACACCTCACCATTACATCCATCTCACAACTCACCATTACATCCACCTCACCATCACATCCACCTCACCATCACATCCACCTCACCATTACATCCACCTCACCATTACATCCACCTCACAACTCACCATTACATCCACCTCACCATTACATCCACCTCACACCTTACCATTACATCCACCTCACCATTACATCCACCTCACACCTCATCATTACATCCACCTCACCATTACATCCACCTCACACCTCACCATTACATCTACCTCACACCTCACCATTACATCCAACTCACCATTACATCAACCTCACCATTACATCCACCTCACACCTCACCATTACATCCACCTCACCATTACATCCACCTCACCATTACATCCACCTCACAATTACATCCATCTCACCATTACATCCACCTCACCATTACAGCCACCTCACAATTACATCCACCTCACCATTACAGCCACCTCACAACTCACCATTACATCCACCTCACCATTACATCCACCTCACACCTCACCATTACATATAACTCACCATTACAGCCTCCTCAAACCTCACCATTACATCCACCTCACCATTACATCCACCTGACCATTACATCCACCTCACCATTACATCAACATCACCATTACATCGACCTCACCATTACATCCACCTCACAATTACATCCACCTCACCATTACATCCACCTCACAATTACATCCACCTCACCATTACATCCACCTCACACCTCACCATTACATCCACCTCACCATTACATCCCCCTCACAATTACATCCAACTCACCATTACATCCACCTCACCATTACATCCACCTCACACCTCACCATTACATCCACCTCACTCACACCTCACCATTACATCCACCTCACACCTCACCATTACATCCACCTCGCCATTACATCCACCTCACCATTACATCCACCTCACCATTACATCCACCTCACACCTCACCATTACATCCACCTCACACCTCACCATTACATCCACCTCACACCTCACCATTACATCCACCTCACCATTACATCCACCTCACCATTATTTCCACCTCACCATTACATCCACCTCACCATTATAGCCACCTCACCATTAAATCCACCTCACAATTACATCCACCTCACAATTACATCCACCTCACCATTACATCCACCTCACCATTTCATCCACCTCACCATTACATCCACCTCACACCTCACCATTCCATCCACCTCACCATTCCATCCACCTAACCATTACAGCCACCTCACAACTTACCTTTACATCCACCTCACCATTACATCCACCTCACACCTCACCATTACATCCACCTCACCATTACATCCACCTCACCATTACATCCACCTCACAATTACATCCACCTCACCATTAAATCCACCTCACAATTACATCCACCTCACAATTACATCCACCTCACCATTACATCCACCTCACCATTTCATCCACCTCACCATTACATCCACCTCACACCTCACCATTACACCCACCTCACCATTACAGCCACCTCACACCTCACCATTACATCCACCTCACCATTACAGCCACCTCACAATTACATCCACCTCACCATTACATCCACCTCACCATTACAGCCACCTCACTTGAACTTGAACTATCCCTTAACCCGACGCTGGGTCGTTGGGGCACCATTTTGAGCTGCGCACTAACTCATGCCAAGTGTCACGGTTCTGAGCTGCCTTCTGGGCCGGTCCACTCTTTAATACTGTCCTCCCAACTCTTCCTTGGTCTGCCTCTTTTCCTTCTTCCCTGGACTGTGCCTTGCAATATCGTCTTTGAGAGACCTCCAGATCTTGATACGTGTCCGTACCATCGTAGTTTCCTCTTTTTAATTGAGGTGAGAAGGTCCTCGTAAGGGCCAATGACAGCACTTCTTTTGTCGCGGACCGCTTCGTTTGTGATGTGCGCCGTGTAGGAGATGTTTAATACCTTTCGAAAACATCTCATCTCAAGCGCACTAATTCTTTTTTGGAGGTCTGCGGTGAGCGTCCAAGCCTCACAACCATAGAGGAAGACTGACATCGCCAGAGAGCGCATTAGTCGAATCTTTGATCTCAGGGAGAGCTTCTTGCTTTGCCAGATGTTTTTCAGTTTGCTTAGTGCTGCAGTTGTTTGGGCCGTTCTGGCAAGAATTTCTGGTTTTGAGCCTTCATCGGATATTACAGCCCCTAGATATTTGAAGGTAGGGACCTCCTCGAGTTTTTGACCGTTTATCCGTATTTCACTTGTGAAATTCTTATTTGCCATGACCTTGGTCTTTTCTGCATTAATTTCCATGCCATAGGCCTTCGACGTCTTCTCTAGCTTTGCAAGGAATTCTTTTAGTTCGTCCTCGCTGCCAGCTAGGCCGTCTATGTCATCGGCGAAGCGTAAGTTAGTTATGATCCTTCCTCCGATGCTGACCGTTCCGACATGGTCTTCGAGCACATCAGTCATAATTCTTTCTAGGAAGAGGTTGAAGAGGATGGGGGAGAGTAAACACCCTTGTCTAACACCAACAGTGGTCTTGAACCCATCTCCCAGCTTGCTGTTGTAGAGTACTGCGCTGGATGCTCTGTTGTATAAGTTCTTGATCACAGTAATGAGGTTGGCGTTAATATTGTACTTGTGCATGGTTGCCCACAGTGCTGCATGCCACACTCTGTCAAACGCCTTTTTGAAGTCTATGAAGACATGAAAGAGGTCCATCTGGTGTTGCAGATGTTTTTCACAGAGCACTCGCAAGTTGAAGATCTGCTCTGTTGTGCTCCTTCCTGCTCTGAAGCCTGCTTGTTCTTCTGCAATGATCTGCTCTGCTTGTGGTTTTAGTCTGTTTAGTATTACCATGAGCATGACTTTGCTGGGGTGACTGATCAGGCTAATTGTGCGGTAGTTCTGACACAATTGTAGATTATCCTTCTTTGGGAGCGTTATAACCAGCGATTGAGTCCAGGGTGTTGGCCATTCTCCTGTCTGCCAGATCTTGTTGCATATGCTAGTTAGAATGTTTATTACTGGGTCACCTCCTGCTTGAATCAGTTCACCTGGGATGTTGTCTGCTCTAGCCGATTTCCCCTTTTTCAGCTTTCGCACAGCAAGCTCCACCTCATCACGGAGAATGTAATGCATGTCCATGTTAGATGACGTTGGGCAATTGAGCACTGATTCGTCGCCCTTTGAGTCTTCATTGTATAGCTCAGAACAGTATTCGGTCCATCTTTTTATTATTTCTTGTTCTTCTGTAATACATTTCTCAGATTTATCTTGAATTGTTGAGATGCGACCTTGCTTGGTGGATGTCAGATCTTTGACAATCTTGTAAGCCTTTTTTGAGTTGTTTCTCTGTAGATTATCATCGATGTCTGAGCATTGTTGTGCTATCCAGTTTGTTTTTGCTTTATTCATTTATTTCCTGATCTTTTTGTTGATTGTTCTGTATTTGATTGCTCCTTCTGCAGTATTCTTTACGTTCTTAAGTTTTCTTCTTTCATCGCACATCTCTAGGATATAAGTGGAGACCCATGGGTTTTTTATGGCATGTTTTTTGCCAAGTATATCTTTTGCTGTCTCAATTATTGTGGTATTGAAGGTATCAGTGATTAGATCTATGTCAATATCCTTTTCCGATTCACAAAGTGTGGTCAGTGGAGCAAATTTCCCTCCCTGAACGCCTCTGCGATTACCGGATCTTTCAATTTTTCAAGGTCGAAGCGTAATCGTGTATTGCTTTGTTTTGCTATCCTTTTCAGGTGTAGATGGAAAGTCATCAGCACCAGGTTATGGTCGCTGCCGATATCCGCTCTAGGTAAGCTTCTAGTATTAGCTGCTTTAATGCATGATTTAAATAGTCTTTTGACCAGTATGTAGTCTATTTGGTTACTATGTTCCCCGCCTGGGCTGTGCCAAGTCCATATTCACACCTCACCATTACATCCACCTCACCATTACAGCCACCTCACACCTCACCATTACATCCACCTCACCATAACATCCACCTCACCATTACATCCATCTCACAACTCACCATTACATCCACCTCACCATTACATCCACCTCACACCTCACCATTACATCTACCTCACACCTCACCATTACATCCACCTCACACCTCACCATTACATCCTTCTCACCATTACAGCCACCTCACACTTCACCATTTCATCCACCTCACCATTACAGCCACCTCACAATTACATCCACCTCACCATTACAGCCACCTCACAACTCACCATTACATCCACCTCACCATTAAATCCACCTCACACCTCACCATTATATCCACCTCACCATTACAGCCACCTCACACCTCACCATTACATCCACCTCACCATAACATCCACCTCACCATTACATCCACCTCACAACTCACCATTACATCACCTCACACCTCACCATTACATCCACCTCACCATTAAATCACCTCACCATTACATCCACCTCACCATTACATCCACCTCACCATTACAGCCACCTCACAACTCACCATTACATCCACCTCACACCTCACCATTACATCCACCTCACCATTACAGCCACCTCACACCTCATCATTACATCCACCTCACCATTACAGACACTATTACAGCCACCTCACACCTCACCATTACAGCCACCTCAAACCTCACCATTACATCCACCTCACCATTACATCCACCTCACCATTACATCCACCTCACCATTACAGCCACCTCACAATACATCCACCTCACACCTCACCTTTACATCCACCTCACACCTCACCATTACATCCACCTCACACCTCACCATTACATCCACCTCACACCTCACCATTAGATCCACCTCACACCTCACCATTACATCCACCTCACCATTACAACCACCTCACCATTACATCCACCTCACACCTCACCATTACATCCACCTCACCATTACATTCACCTCACCATTACATCCACCTCACAATTACATCCACCTCACCATTACATCCACCTCACCATTACATCCACCTCACCATTACATCCACCTCACACCTCACCATTACACCCACCTCACCATTACAGCCACCTCACACCTCACCATTACATCCACCTCACCATTACATCCACCTTACCATTACATCCACCTCACACCTCACCATTACAGCCACCTCACACCTCACCATTACATCCACCTCACACCTCACCATTCCATCAACCTCACCATTGACCAGCGTATATTGATGCTGTGACTGAGACCGTCTCGTCATTGCGCCTGGCTTCCATAGAAGTACTGACATTGGACGTTAACTGAATCGAAAATAATGAGGAGTGTCTTGACGTCATTGCCATCTTCACCCACATATAAAAGAACGAGATCAATTTTGGTGAAAGTCCAGAACCGAGAGAGTGACGAGGGTCTATGGTTCCGAAATGTGTTAGAAAGATGGCGATTGGTTAGATGTACAGATGAGAATAGATGTAATATAACGATAACAAAAGGCAATAATATAATAGCGAGTTTAATATATTTAGTTACATTGCTTCCAGATTCATAATTACTCTCACAACCCAGTTGGTAGGAAAATCTTTAAACTATTATTTTAAATTTAATTGTTAACTTATGAAAAATTAAGGATTTAATAATAGTTAATTTAGATTAAAAATAATGATGTCATAAGTAACACTTATTAAACATTCTTGTTGAAAATCTAAATAACACTGGAATGTCTGCTTTATATGTCATCTTTTAAGAAACCATGCAAAAAGACAAGTGTGTTGAGATTATTTAGTTCAAGTGATGAGGGATCTAATTGACAATATAGCTGAACAATCATTCACACAGGAACTGAGGTAACTGATATGCACAAAACGGTCTTGGCAAGGAATGACGTGACCGGTTATTGGTGTTCATTAAGTTTCCACCATTTTCGAGGGTTAATTGATTCAGGAACTTTCATCTCCGTTTTAGTAATGCAATAATTCATAAGAAGGGCTGTCGTCATCTTCTGTCTCTGAGTCAGACTTCATTACTTCATTACATTAGCTTAATACGCTTTTCATTTGGTTTAATAAGTAGGCGAAGTAAATAGTGCGCTCGCCTCACAAGCTGAGGGGCGTGGGATTGAGCCAACGAATAGCCACTATAAAAATGTGAGAAATAACTAACTCTAAGCAAGTCCTCCGCTGACCTGGAGAGGAATGGGCGCCGCCAGTGTCTATCAAGCCCGAGAATGTTCTAATGGAAAACAGAACCCCTTACGACATCAGAAGAAAAAAAGGGTCATGGGACTAAAAAAAGTGTTAGAGCCATACTAGGCAAACTTTATCAACATTTTGAACATTCCCGTCAGTCAATAGTTGAAAACCAAAATGCTCGAGTAATCATCAGAAAATTTGTTTTCCTTTATCGGCCGCAATTTTTCATTTATTTTTATTTTTAAAAATAAGTTTTGACTTCCAGTAATTTTTAAGTGATGGGTCGAATAATCGTTAAAAATAATTTAATATTTAAAATTTTTAACGATTGCTCGATAAATTAACAGTTAACTTCCGCAGCCCTAATATATACATTATATAACATTTGTATTCAACGATGATGTCGAGTTAACCCGATGGGATACACTCAAAGTGTGATTCAAATCTATACTGCAGCTGAACACCTTAAATCGATCTCAAGTTAATAGAAAATGGATGTTTTTTGTTATTACGCAATTTTCTGAGGTGCTTGGCCAGTTTCAACAACTGAATTGGGAAAAGTGACGTCATACCCCGCTGTAACCTTCTTCCCCCAGACATGTTCAGTTTGACCGTGACCTTTTGAGGTTAAAGAAATTTAAGAGTGAAGAAAATATAGATAAAGAAATAATGATTTAAGTGAGTGTCCCAAAAAGTATATTTGAATCTTTTAAAAGAGTCTAAAAAAAAATTTAAACAAAAATTGTTGGATAAAAGATTGTGGAAGAACAGATTGTTAAAGAAATAATGATTTAAGATATGACTATTGAAGAAATGCTTGTTGAATAAATACTTCTTAAGAAATGAATGTTCAAGAAACTATACTGGAAAAAAAGTTTGCTAAAGAAATTAGTGTTAAAGATATGAGTGTTAAAAAAATATTCATGTTAAAGAATGTTTTGTTGAAGCCCAAAACACACACACTTATTCTTAAAATATCGTTATGACTTGTTCGTGCATTGTGCAAGTAATTATGAAGTATGAACTAGAAAAAAAAAGACTGACCAGAGAACAAAAAGAGTTCCATGTTGTGTGGATAGCTAAACTACTTAACCAAAAGGTCCCAAGAAAAACTGTGCGGAAAAGTGTTAAATAAATGATAATTGGAATAAAAAAATCAAAATCATAATAATAATTTACTACATTTTTTTTTGGATAACGTATTACATTTACACCGCTAGCAGCAAACATAATGAATAACTATATAATTTAAGGTTCAACGAAACAGAACATAACTAACCTTACCCTGTTTACATCTTTTCCATAACTAACTATAACAGTTTGGGTTCTTGTGGGACAATGTTGCACTACGAGATAACATTGGTTTGGGAGGATACATCATAACACGTCAACAATCATACACTGAGATGTCACTTACACCATCATACACTGAGATGTCACTCACACCATCATACACTGAGATATCACTTACACCATCATACACAGAGATGTCACTCACAGCATCATACACTGAGATGTCACTTACACCATCATACACAGAGATGTCACTTACACCATCATACACTGACATGTCACTTACACCATCATACACTGAGATGTCACTTACACCATTATACACTGAGATGTCACTAACACCATCATACACTGAGATGTCACTTACACCATCATACACAGAGATGTCACTTACACCATCATACACTGAGATGTCACTCACACCATCATACACTGAGATGTCACTTACACCATCATACACTGAGATGTCACTTACACCATCATACACTGAGATGTCACTCACACCATCATACACTGAGATGTCACTTACACCATCATACACTGAGATGTCACTTACACCATCATACACAGAGATGTCACTTACACCATCATACACTGACATGTCACTTACACCATCATACACTGAGATGTCACTTACACCATCATACACTGAGATATCACTTACACCATCTTACACAAGATGTCACTTACACCATCATACACTGATATGTCACTTACACCATCATACACTGAGATGTCACTTACAATGACATTTATAACAACAATGGC
>MUZC01000396.1:212415-227340 GCA_002072015.1 Radix auricularia | reverse complement strand
AGGGGTTAGGTAAGATTGGTGTGTGGGGGTGGAGGGGGAAGGGTGGGTAAGATGGGTGTGGGGGGTGAGGTGATGAAGATTGGTTGGGGAGACGAATATCTTTAGGGGAAACTGTCGGACATTTCAATGCAAAGCTTGGCCCGGGGTGTTCCATGTACTCTGCTTGGCATTTAATCAGTTTCTTTACAAATGTTCCCCAGGGTCAGTTTTAGAAAAGAGGTGGGGGAGTGGTTGGGGATTTGCTGGTGGTTAAAGTGAACCATTTAAGAAATTTGCATTTGATAAGACATGTCAGCGTGATAGCAACAATGCGGGTTGAAGGATCTTCTGGAAAACAAAAAAAAAAGAAATTTACTTCTTTTTTTAAAGTTGATTCAAACTTTTGAAAAAAAAACAACTTTGAATGATCCAAAATCTGATAAACGTTTGTATGTGTGGAGAAAATAAAACTTCCCATCGTCCAATGGTGAGGTTTATTTTGACGAGAGAAGCAACAAAAACACAAAAAGTTTACAGTGACTTGTGGATACTTTCACACATGAACAAGGTTGGGATCCTTTCATAACTTCAGCCTCTTCTTTTATTTTGTGTGAAGATGGGATCCTGTCATCCCATATATCTCACCTTTATCTGGGACACATGGGATCCTCTCATCCCATATATCTCACCTTTATCTGGGACACATGGGATCCTCTCATCCCATATATCTCCCCTTTATCTGGGACACATGGGATCCTCTCATTCCATATATCTCACCTTTATCTGGGACACATGGGATCCTCTCATCCCATATATCTCACCTTTATCTGGGACACATGGGATCCTCTCATCCCATATATCTCACCTTTATCTGGGACACATGGGATCCTCACATACCTTATATCTCATCTTTATTTGGGGCATACAGAATGGGACTGCATAAAGCTTTTTAATTATAAAAAAAACAACAAATTATGCGCATGCACGCACACAGCACACACATATATATATATATATATATATATATATATACACATATATACATACACATATATATATATAGATGTATATATATATATGCTGTGTCCTTGTTTGTTTTTGTTGTTCTTTTCTTTTCATTTTTTATCACATAATAAGTTTTAAGATATGTGTAGGTAATTATTTATGTTATTGTACTGATGAAGGCATTAGCCGAAACGTCTACTAACACAAATAGTTTGTGTAATTTGTTTTTTATCTGGGGCACCTGATTTTCCAAACAATGTGGCTTGACACCGATGTCCTGTATATATTGGCACCACACGTAACCCAGGCATGTGACTGTAACATCCGTTTGAATGTGTGACGTGTATGGGTCAGTATCTGTAACAAATATATGGGTTAATGAAAGAACTGTTCTTTCACATTTTCACGACGCTCTATGACAGCATAAATAACTGAATTCATAAAATAATTGAAATGTGAACATTTTTTGAAAGTTTGATAAGAAAATTCATTTCTAAAAAAAACATTCATTTTTATTCTTATAAATCCATTCTAACTCGACTTTTCCTAAACCTTTCCATTTTTTGGCTCTTTCCAGAACTTTGTCAGCTTCAAAAAAAAAAAAACCCATGAAGTCAAAGTAAATAACGTCTATTAAATTAAATTGAGACACTTATCCTTCTATTTTCTCCAGATGTGTGGCTGGTAGAAATATCGGCACTCAATCATATAATATTGCTCTAATAGAGAAGGTCTAAATATAAGGGTCTAATTCCGTTGTTATAATTGTGTAGGTCTATTTATTATTTGACCCTAACTTTGACTTTTTTAAAAAAAAATTAAAGAATTCGCTTTAACTGTATTAAATCGCGTCTTTTGGTCATTATTTGCAGCTCTCTGGCCCAGCCATCAGCAAACCTGAACAGTATACCAATTACGAGTGGTCAACCAAAATGTTTAATGTAGGGACATAATACACCCAGGATACCCATCAGACAGCTAGGAATGTTGTTGTATGACAGTATACCCAATTCTACCCCCCCCCCCATGGCCATCAACGGAGGGATTCAGCCAGTCATTTACATTATGAAAAGGGGGCAACCCCGCCATACGTTAACTAGAAGGAAATTCACTTCATTCTCGGCCAACCGTTTATCGATTACAAATCTATTCTGATGTAAATATGTTCTTTGTGGTGGAGCCATGTGACCGGAAGACTAGGGGCTGATTAAGGATGGGTCAGTATACAAAACGACATTGACCCGGGCTCGCTTCGGCCAATAGTGGTCAACTACTTGGTTCAATTCCAGGCCATATTTTTATATTCAGAAGTTCGTGGTGCAAACATGAGGGGCACATTGCTAGTGGAATGTTACAGGGGGGGGGTCTTAGATTTACTTTACTTTTCTTAAACTCGCCCTTAAGATTTCACACTCACGCGCAATCAAGCAACCTTTCTATTTAATGGATAGTTCTGTAGATTTTGAAAAAGGCGTTTACCTTCGTTAAGCTGGGAGACACATCTTGGATGATTTTTTTTATATCGTACTTAAACCTTGGCTATCTGAGATTGCACGTCAGTTATTGGCATGAGAAACAAGAGGGAATTGTCTAAAAGACGTCACTTTGTTTACTGCCGATAATTTAACATATTTGTATTGCGTTGTAGCGAGAAAAAGAATAGGGTTAGGGGGGGGGCGGAGGATAAGAGTCGGATATTCCCCATATCCGTTGTAGAAAGGAAGTGATCGATGTCGACCGTTTAGAGGAGCATCACATGTCGGAGTAGACATTCTGAGAATCACGTCCCTGAACATTCAGAGCGGTTCTCAAATGTTTGCGGTCCGTTTAGATGAGCTTATTTTGTTTGTCAAAAATTGTCATAGTCCAATTTAGTGCATGCCATTTTTTGTTATTGAAATATTGGAATCTTTAGGCGCGTGGGAAGTACTCTGTTAATTGGGGTTTTATAAACGTCGCTGGTGAATATTTATGATTGAAAAGTGAGAGCCGCTCGTTCCGTCGTCTTTTAAGAACCGCTGAAGTGGAACTATCCATAAATGTCCTCATGTCCTGGGAATTATTGGCTCTCTTGGGGATTTATGGGGCTGTTGTGACCTGGAGATGCCATGCGCGTAGTCCGAGATCTGTTTCACAAACACCCAAGTGACCCCGGCGAGGTCAAGGAGAAAGTGGAGGGTCAGTGGCGAGGGAATGGATTCTGAATCCGTGTTTTAGTTTTAATAGAACGACTGATCGGGGAGCGTTGATAACAGCCTTGAGATGGGTTTGGGTTAGAGGGTGTTGATGACAACCTTGAGATGGGTTAGGGTTTGGGTTTGGGTTAGAGGGTGTTGATAACAACCTTGAGATGAGTTAGGGTTTGGGTTAGAGGGTGTTGATAACAACCTTGAGATGAGTTAGGGTTTGGGTTAGACGGTGTTGATAACAACCTTGAGATGGGTTAGGGTTTGGGTTAGAGGGTGTTGATAACAACCTTGAGATGGATAACAACTAGGGACCAACCAGAAACCGCCCGCTCCGGACATTCGCCCCGGCCGGATATAAGTTTTTTCGGAACTATTCGCCTTGGCCAATATTGACCAACCAAATAGCCAAATGCCAAATATCTAAAAAAATAACTTTAAAAATATAGTTTTGGAATTTGATAAACATGAAGATTAGTATACTTACAACTTGTTTAAACTGTAACGAATGTAACCAAATTATAGAAATTGATAATTTGAAATTATAAAGATATTAGGTTAATGAACAAACTGTGCACAATAATTTCGTGTTTACTTCTAGCGATTAGCGCCATGCAGTCATATTTAAATTTTAAACTGTTTAAATATTGCATAAAATAATAAATAAATTCAAATTAAAGTAAATAAACTAAAATTAGAAGCCACTATCAGTTACAAATTAAATAAATTAAACTAAAATTAGAAGCCACTATCAGTTACAAAGTAAATCAGTAAGATATTAACAAGAGAAACCAAATTTACTAGTAATATATCATGAATTTATTGTTTTAAATTTAAATAAATCAATAATCCCTTCTTCTGGCCATAATTAGAATATAAATGCACTTTGTATAAAGAGTGTGGACGGTGGTAAAGTAAACAATAAAAAATACAATCAATAATAATTTAATACACCAAACTGAGTGCCTAAAATTATATTATTTAATTAATTTTTTTTTTTTACATTTTTTGGGGAAGTGGGGCGGGGGGGGGGANGGGGATAGAAAACTTAAAAGTTAAATACAAGGCGGTTATGGCTTTCCGAAATAAAAATAAATCAACCAATAATCGTTTTAAAAACCGAAATATATCTAATTTCCGATTTTCGTTTAATAACCCAATTACTCAAATTCGTACACGGATCCGGCAAATAGAACATCTAACTATTCGGGTTTTGTCCCCGGTCGAAAATGTCTACCCGGTTGGTCCTTAATAACAATCTCGAGATGGGGAGCTTTTCAATGCAGGAAGAAAACAGAAACTTTCTGGACTTTGTGTCAATCGTTTAGAGATGTGGGGGCGAGGTTACTGAATCCACGGATACCCGGTCCGTCCGTCAAGTAACTGTGGACACTGGACCCTTGATATACGCCCCACTAGATGATTTTAACAAAACATTTATATATATATATTAGGGCTGTTATCGATTAATTTAAATTTAATCGTTAACGTTTGAAAAGTTATCGAATAATTAATCGATAATTTTGATTAAAGCAAAAAAATATGATTATGTCGTCATTAAACTGAAAATTTCAAGTGAAGTAACAAAAACAGGTAATTCACTTTTTAAAAAATATATATAGATATAAGTAGTTCAATATAATGTCAATGAATTTGAATTTTGTTATTGTTAATTAAGAAAAAACAATGTTTAATTGTTGATATTATTTTCTTATTATATAACAGCTTATTTTAAAGTTTACACTTTAAAAATCTTTTTTTTTTAATGAGAAGTTTGTACGTAAGAAAGCAACTATTATTGCTGATAATGGATTATTTATTGATAAAGTGGTAATATCATAGTATAGATTTCCCATAGTTTTAATCGTTATTTTATCGATTAAAATAATTTTAATACCGATTAATCGAGAAATTAATCGATAATTTCCGCAGCCCTAATATATATATATATTCTTTATTTTTCTCTTAATAAAATTTATTTACATGCATTTATCCTAATTGACAATGTCAAACACGTGCTTCTGGTCTAGCATGAACATTGAGTTCCCGTACAGTTTAACAGTTTTAGGCGATGATACAAAGTTGAGGCATCTACTGTTTACTTTTTATCACTCTATACATTAATGGCTTTATTTAAAAAGTGATGATACAATTGTGTTGTTTTTTTTAAATGTAGAATAGATCTATAGCATATTTTTTAAAATGATTAAATCTGTAATTTTAAGAGGCTTGGTTATTGCTCTGAAATGTTTACATCGTGAAGAAAATAATTTTAAAAAATCTTTTGGAGTTGGAGCCTAATTTGCGATTAAATTTTCCAACGTGTTTGTTAGGACTATACTTGTAATTAGTCGATCATTTGTAAGTTTGGGGGCCATGATCCATGAATCGATGTTTAGTTTGTGGCCATGGCAACAATCGTTTGTAGTATGTTTCTTTATATCCGCCCCCCCCCCCCAAGCCGGACCAAATCATTGAGGAACATAGTGGGTCTTCTGTACTGTTTGCTTCATTGAAATAATAGCTGTTATTTCTTCCTTAGTAGTTTTTTTAAGAGTAAGTACACTATCTAGCGCTCCGTAATTACGCCGGTCTTTTACTTCGTGTTTTTACCAGCGTATTCTTACAAACGTACTCTCACCAACGTACTCTCACCAACGTACTCTCACCAACGTATTCTTACAAACGTACTCTCACCAACGTATTCTTACAAACGTACTCTCACCAACGTACTCTTAACAACGTACTCTTAACAACGTACTCTTACCAACGTACTTTTAAAAGCGTACTCTTACTAACGTACTCTCACCAACGTACTCTTAACAACGTACTTTTAACAACGTACTCTTACCAACGTACTTTTAACAACGTACTCTTACCAACGTACTTTTAACAGCGTACTCTTATTAACGTACTCTCACCAACGTACTCTTAACAACGTACTTTTAACAACGTACTCTTAACAACGTACTCTTAACAACGTACTCTTACCAACGTACTTTTAACAACGTACTCTTACCAACGTACTTTTAACAACGTACTCTTAACAACGTACTTTTAACAACGTACTTTTAACAACGTACTTTTAACAACGTACTTTTAACAACGTACTCTTAACAACGTACTCTTAACAACGTACTTTTAACAACGTACTTTTAACAACGTACTTTTAACAACGTACTCCTAACAACGTACTCTTAACAACGTACTTTTAACAACGTACTCTTAACAACGTACTCTTACCAACTTATTCTTACCTACGTACTCTTACCAAAGTTCTCTTACCAATGTACTCTTACTCTTTCAAGTAATGTGAACGTTTTAGTTACTTTGACATGTTTATAATTTTTATAAAATCCTTTATATTAACTCTCGGTTTCTGTTTGAGCCCTTGATTGCTTGTTTGCCGTAAAAACTTTGGATCGACTTTTAGCCCACTTCCTCGTAAGCCAGTGAGCTGAAATATTGCAGGAAGACTTGTGCCGCTGATAAAAATAATGTATTAAATTTCAGAATTACGCCAGCAGCATACTTTTAAGACGCGCTGCCACTCGACCAGATTAAAAACAATCTTCAAAAGAAGCTTTGTTCTGGCAAACAAAGCAAACAAACAAACAAAAAATGGTGTTAATGACAATGACCGCGATAAGTAAATAACAGAACATTGCACCCCGTGTCGTTTGTAGGGGCATGAAATGTAGGCCAGTAGATGACGTAATTCTAAAATAACCTTTCAGGTAAATAATCATCTCACTAATGTTAGGTCATTGATTTCACGCGAAGAGATGGAAGCAAGTTTTAGATACTTGCCCCACTCTCACCTAACCGTTCAATGATTTTCTATTCGTTTATAGAACTTAACTGAATAGAGGTAAACAAAAAAAAACACACACACAAAAAAAAAGATTTTAAAAAAACACGTTTTTTAAGTAGACTAAAAAGAAGAAAATAATTTAAAAGTTGTAAGTTCAAGTACTTTGATTTGATATGACTAAAGACATGGGGCGGGCTATCTATATGTGGTCAAATTTTGAGATCTCTAGGACCATCACAAGTGGTATAATTTTACGTTGGAAAATTTGAAATTTTGTGTACAGGACAGGAACGAAAGCAAAGTGATAAGAAAGTGGTAAAAACAACAACTCCCAATTGGCGTGTTGTAATCTTCATTAACAACTTATCCCACTTTTGTTGGTCCAATAGATCTCAAAATTTGACGTGATCTACACCTTACTGTGTCCCGCTCTTTTTTTTTTTTTTTTTTTAAGTTACAAACTTATAAGGTGCTACTGCCCATTCAAATTTAAACGATCTTTGATAAATATTTGCACACATTCTTCATGTTCCAGCTTACAGAATAGATCTATAGATCTATAGGTTTTTTTTAACTTAACATCATGCCCATTTGGGTGCCCTTTATTAATTTTTTGTCATTGATATATAAGATCATTTATTTATTATTTTAAATTCAACCGACCGCTCTGATAACTTTATTAGTTTTAGAGTGCAATGTCAATATACTTTTATAAAATTATCCCTCGTTTTGGGTCTTGGTTCTTGCATTTTTTATGTAAACTTTTTAAATATTATTTGATTTATCCGTTCCACTTGAAACTTTTGAATTATTTTTTTTTTTTTTTTGACACTGAAGTTGACGGTTTCTTGCATAATTGTTTTTAAAAAATACCTGACCATGGTTTCTTTGAATTGCTTTTATACTGAGATCGTCACAACACGCGATGGGCAGGTAATATAAGCCATTATAGAAATAGCAGAACCATTGCAAACTAACAGATGTGTCCCACATGTAGTGCAGTATGAGCGAAGTGTGAAAGAAATATCAGTACTGATGTAAACATGTGTCCCACGTGTGTAGCGACATCGAGAAAGTTAACCGATGATGAAAATGAACCAATGATGAAAGTTAACCAATTATGAAAGTTGACCAATGATGAAAATGAACCAATGATGAAAGTTGACTAATGATGAAAGTTAACCAATGATCAAAGTTAACCAATGATGAAAGTTAACCAATGATGAAAGTTAACCAATGATGAAAGTTGACCAATGATGAAAGTTGACCAATGATGAAAGTTGACCAATGATGAAAGTGAACCAATGATGAAAGTTAACCAATGATGAAAGTTAACCAATGATGAAAGTTAACCAATGATGAAAGTTGACCAATGATGAAAGTTGACCAATGATGAAAGTGAACCAATGATGAAAGTTGACCAATGATGAAAGTTGACCAATGATGAAAGTTGACCAATGATGAAAGTTAACCAATGATGAAAGTGAACCAATGATGAAAGTTGACCAATGATGAAAGTTGACCAATGATGAAAGTTGACCAATGATGAAAGTGAACCAATGATGAAAGTTGACCAATGATGAAATTTGACCAATGATGAAAGTGAACCAATGATGAAAGTTGACCAATGATGAAAGTTGACCAATGATGAAAGTTGACCAATAATGAAAGTGAACCAATGATGAAAGTTGACCTATGATGAAAGGTCCAAGTCGGCGTTCATTACAAGGCCGTGACAAGAGATTAGCCGTTGGAAATTTTATTAGAAATTCAGATGATTGATTTTATTAATTTAGTTTGAATAACATTTCTTTGGTTGTGTTGATTAAATTTTTATAACAAAAAATAAAAATCGTTTTAAAAAATAGAATTTTATTAAATTTTATTTATTCTTTAAACCCTCAATGATTGATTTCTTTGAAAGAGCAGTCCCATAGGGTTCTTTGTAATAGCAGCTCCATAAGGTTCTATGTAAGAGCAGTCCTATAGGGTTCTAAGTTCTATGTAAGAGCAGTCTCATAAGGTTCTATAAAAGAGCAGCTCCATAAGGTTCTATGTAAGAGCAGCTCCATAGGGTTCTATGTAAGAGCAGCTCCATAGGGTTCTATGTAAGAGCAGCTCCATAGGTTCTATGTAAGAGCAGCTCCATAGGGTTCTATGTAAGAGCAGCTCCATAGGGTTCTATATAAGAGCAGCTCCATAGGGTTCTATGTAACAGCAGCTCCATAGGGTTCTATGTAAGAGCAGTCCCATAGGGTTTATATATAAGAGCAGTCTCGTAGGTCTCTATATAAGAGCAGTCCCATAGGAATCTATGTAATAGCAGACCGACTGAATTCTTTTGAAAAGGATTGTCAGAAAATCTGCATCGTCTTTGTTCACGGGCTCCATATTTATGTATTAGGTAGCCCACCCCAACCGACAAGTGATTTGATGGAAAAGTGTTTTGTGTCCAGGGTAGGGGCGTTGACAAAACAGAAATCGTTTAATCACAATTATCCTAAAGAGCAGTATGATCAATCTCTCCTTACTGCATGTTTTGGTCCAAGAAATTGCGTTGTATATTTCTGCTAACTGGCGCGTCCTAGATAATATCCTTACTTTATTCCTTGATGGCTTCTTTACAATTCTCTGCAAAGTAATTGAACAATTTTTTAATTTTATTTTCGGGGATAAAATATTTTTCTATGTTCTCTACTTTAATATTTGATAAATCTATTTAATTTTTCGTTGCTTGAAGACTACCGCCCCCGGCCCCAAAGAAAAGAATATTATGAGTTCAATGCCCTATTGGGTTTTAATGTGCGGGCTATCTTGTTTCATACACGAAGCTTGCTCTAGATCCATGCATTCACACAGTAGATAACTCTTAAACTAATGGTTATGTACCTAATTTAAGGGCAAAAACATTTTTTTTTTACAAATTACCAATAACCATCCCAAGAGCACAGCAAACAATCTCCCAAACTTTCATTTAGATCATATAAATACTGTAGTAAGCCATGCGGACATGCAGATAGACATATTAACAAAATTTTATTATGCGGTACGTCTATATTTTCTAATATTTCTAAAAAAAAAAAAAACTAATTGAAGGACCCCCAGACCCATTCAGGTAGACATGTAAAGCTCGAAGCACCTGCTCATTTCAATCCATTCATAATTGATACATTTTTCTATATTTCTCATGGTCGCGTGCAAATGAATGTGTAATAAAATGTTAAAGACGTTTTGGGCCAACGATCCCTAGAGGTTTAGACATAAGGAGTTCAGTACCCTATAGTGTTTTAGTATGGGCTCAAAATTTTTTTATACACCAAGTTTAGTCAAGATCCATTCTTTTACGCAGTTGTTAATGTTTAAGACAGTTACTATAAAGCTTCTATGAGATTGGGGGTGTTATCGATTTATTTAAATTTAATCGTTAACTTTAGAAAAATTACCGAATAATTAATCGATATTTTTTATGAAAGCTAAAAACAAAATGTATGACGTCATTAAACTTAAATTTTCAGAGGAAGGAACAAAAACAGGCAAATGACTTTTTAAAAATTTTTTAACATAAATAGTTCAGTATAACGTCAATGAATATAAATTTTGTTATGTTAATTAAGTAAAAATAACGTTTAATTTTTTAAATATCATTTTCCCTATAAAACAGCTTATTTTAAAGTTTACACCTTAAAAATCTTGTTATCTTTTAAATGGAGAAGTTCATACGTAAAAAGCAAACTTTTATTAATTATTAATAAATATTTATTAACAGATCGAATAAATTGTCTAAAACATTTTCTACAATTTTAATCGCTATTTTATCGATTAAAATAATTTTAATCCATATTTTTTACAGATTAATCGAGAAATTAATCGTTAATTTCCGCAGCGCTATACAAGATTTAAAAAAAAACAAACATTAACGGCCACCGGGCCCATTTAGTGCAAAATACATACATTCAAATATCTGTATATTTTTAATCAATTTCAAATACATTCATTAATGACAACATTCGTTCCATGTCTTTTACCGTCGCATCTTTTAACTAGATTTGAATGTTTTGAAGATTTCATGTTCATTGTGTACACCGTTCAAGTTGACTTGGGTATGTTATAAGTTGACTTGGGTATGTTACAAGTTGACTTGGGTATGTTACAATTTGACTTGGGTATGTCACAAGTTGACTTGGGTATGTTATAAGTTGACTTGGGTATGTCACAAGTTGACTTGGGTATGTTACAAGTTGACTTGGGTATGTTACAAGTTGTCTTGGGTATGTCACAAGTTGACTTGGGTATGTTACAGGTTGACTTGGGTATGTTACAAGTTAACGACCCAGAGACGTATTTGGTTTATAGACAAGGTGTAGAATATGGATTCGTGGATCAATCTCTATAAGGTTGAGTGGTTGTAGGGAAGCTTGGTGGATGAGTGGATACTTAGAGACACGGTTGAATGAATGAGTCGGTTGATAGAGGTTGGTGGATGAGTGGATACTTAGAGACAAGTTTGAATGAATGAGTTGGTTGATGTAGGTTGACAGCATGCATTAGTCATCCTTACTTCTACATATTATTTCTTTGCGCCATGAATTGTTCTGTTATCTTATCCGTTACAGACACGCCTTCTATACAGAAGATTATTGCGTCCTACGCTTATCTTTGGTTTGTGTCTAGTCCTGCATTCCTATTAGAGTTTTAAATGTTGATAAGGTGATGGTTTTTTCTAGTTTCTTCAGGTGATCCATTTCAAGCCCGAACTCCTTACGAGAAGAACGAGAGTGTAAAATTATGTTGGAAATTAAATTTAAAGAATTTTTTTTTTGAAAACATTATTAATTTTTAAGGTCACTCTTCTAACATTTTTGTTTGCATTCCGAAACACAGAAAATATATAGGACTGTTCTATTTTAGTTTATTCCACAATTCCCCCATACAAAAGCCATGGAGAGTCTTTTTTAAAAAAATTCCCTAACAGAAAAAATCTTGATGTTCATGTCACAATATGACCATAGATTATAAACTTTCCACTAAAAAGATCATTTAGGCTATATTTCTATTACTTAAAGAAACAGATGAGAAGCGTAGGACGCAAAAATCTTCTGTATGGAAGAAGCGTCTTTAATACAAAAGATGTAAAATACACTTGAGTATTTCTTTACTCAGAAAATGACATACACCACATTTGTATCCCCTAACTCAAAAGGTGATATAGGCTACGTTTGTGTATCCCCTAACTCAAAAGATGATAGAGGCAGTGGCGTAGCTAAGGGGGGGTGGAGGGGGCGGTCCGCCCAGGGCGGCACTCATATAAAGGGCGGCATTTGTGGGCATTTGAAAAATAAACCCAGACATTTCCGAAAACCGCCCCTTTTCTTTTAAAGGGGAAAACCATAGTGAAACAAAAAGAATCTCAATTTTGAGTTTAAATTTAAGGATTCGTGCAACATTTGTTTGATTACATAGTGGTTGTTATAACTAACGCAGAACAGTTTAAAAATTTAAAATCGCTCAAAAAAGATAGCTATTTGTTTGCAAAATTAAGCGGTATACGTCACAGATGGTGCTTTTATAAGAAAACTGCACACAAAAAAAAACAAAACACATCACCGCTGGTCCGAATATATGTAGTATTAATATCGCACGACAATTTTAGCGTGGAATTTCGACATTCGCAGAATAATGCGCTAACAAGTAAGTACATGACATAGTAGTTCAAATGTTGTGTTTAAATTGCAAGTAGTAAATTATATTACTGTTTCAGGTTTAAAAAAATTATTGTAAGGTCACTTATTAAAAATTAAATTTACTTTGTTTTTATTGCACTAAAGTAACACATATAGCTTGTATTTTTCATTAATATACAGCTATTCATTAAAAATGAACGATTATTCATTTCTCCGTTAATAAACACCACAATAACATAAATAATTCCGAAAAAGACATACTTAAAAATTTCAAGCGTCTTGGAAAATTGACATTTGAAGTAACTAATAAAATGAGATCAGATGCTGGAATTTTACTCAGTTCATGGCAATCTTTTACTTTTCTATGGTGTGTAAATTTATGGGAACCCGTCTTTTTTAAATTAATGCAAACTATGCAAAACCATTTGACGAAACCAAGATATATGCTAATACAGAACGCTGTTACAGAGAGTTGGAGATATCCACTAGATACTAAGTCAAAGGGAAAAATATGAGTGGGGAAAATTCAGAAGACGTGGTTCTATCTTAAGAGCAAGAAATACAACGAGAAATGTTTTTATCCATAGATGTAATTGTCACATGATAATAATTTACATATTGGTAATTAAAAGAGATCACGTGACGAGTGAACGCTACGTGGCGCTAGTTGAGTGGCAGTGAGTTGTTTAGAATGTGTGTAGGAAGATGCCAGAAGGCCAGGCTGATTTCACTAATGTATAAAGTGTATATATTTCTAGTGTTGGATTAAAGTTAATAAGTTACAAAAGGCTTATGTGTTATTAATGCAAGTTGCTATTTGTCAGTACACGCCTACAAAAGTGGAAAAGGCCTAACTAGAAACGTTACAAAAGATAAAAACAGTTACATTGGTGTCGGAACAAAATAACATGATGACAGAGTAGCAAGTCTTGCATCAGATTTTTGAAATCCAAGTTACGATGACAAGAAGGTTAGCATTAGTGCAGAATACTGAAAATTTACAAGATATGTAGTGTATATATCTACAGTAGATTACAAAGAGTGTAAACACGTTCATTATTCAAAGGATAAATTAGTGAATTCAATTAATGTTCAAGTTTTTCCTGCAGACATAAATGGCGACATGGTGACCTACTTGTGATGTAAAGGAACTTTGTAAGTAAAGTTTAAATAAATTGGAAGAAATAGGTAACATAACTGTAGATGAGATAGGTATACATTCACTCCTAAAAAACTTAAAAATAAACAAAGCTACTGGCCCAGATGAATTACCTGCCAGGTTATTAAAAGAATTAAGAAATGAACTGTCCCCAATCCTTGTAGTTCTTTTTCAAGCCTCTCTAAACCAGGGTAAAGTGCCCCAGGATTGGAAATTAGCCTATGTAACACCCCTCTTTAACAAAGGTGATAAGTCCGACCCTGGTAATTACAGACCTGTATCACTTACTAGTATCACATGTAAATTACTGGAACACATAATATATAGCAGAATAGTTAACCACCTTGACAAATATAATGCCCTATGCCCACACCAACATGGCTTTAGAAAGAACAGATCATGTGAAACACAATTGATAGGCCTAATAGATGATCTATCAAAAGGCTTACATAATAATGATCAAATAGATACAATATTACTAGACTTCTCAAAAGCATTCGACAAAGTTCACCACCTTAGTTTACTCAAAAAACTTAAATACTTTGGAATCTCAGGTCCCTTACATCACTGGATCCAAGATTTCCTATTGGGTAGGGAGCAAAATGTAATAATTAATGGTTCTAAATCTACACCAATAAAGGTTAACTCAGGAGTTCCACAAGGAACTGTCCTAGGTCCCTTACTATTTTTAATTTATATAAATGACTTACCCAACAATATCTCAACAGGAACTAAAGTTAGGTTATTTGCTGATGATTGTATAATCTATAGAACAATCAAGTCAGAACAAGATAGCAAAATTTTACAAAAAGACTTAGATGAATTAATAAAATGGGAAACTAACTGGAGTATGTCCTTCCACCCAGAAAAATGTCAACTGCTAAGAGTAACAAAGAAAAAGAAACAAATAAATTCAAAATATTTCATTCATGGAAAAGAACTAACCCAAACTAAAGATGCGAAATACTTAGGAGTCATAATAAATGAGAAACTATCTTGGAATCCCCATGTCAATGAAGTTATTAAAAAATCAAACAAAACCTTAGGCTTTATAAAAAGAAACTTTTACAAATGTAACAAAGATATAAAACTAAAATGCTA
>MUZC01000396.1:195451-210209 GCA_002072015.1 Radix auricularia | reverse complement strand
TTTTTTCTAACAGTTGATCCTACTGAGCAACAAGTTTTATCGACGATGGACAGGAAAGAAAGGCGGTGCCTGATGTTTCATATGAAAGGAATCCAACTTGCTTTGACACTCCGATACAAGCCCGTGAGAGGAGAGACCTTCCCTCCCCTCTCCCACTTTACTCCCTCCACATGAGAATTGGGGAAGTACGATTTATCTTTTTAAAGAGTCACAACATGCAGCAAAGGGACGCGTATTAACCATTCTGTTAGCCAGTGGTTTTCAACCTTTTGAGATTCCAGGACCACTTGAAAAATATGTGCCTTAACTACGGGCCACTACTAAAAATTATTTCTGCATTTTCTGGTTTTTCGGTGATTTCGTACAATTTATCAAACATCTCAAAGTTACCTTGAAATAATTTTTTTTTTCAAAGATCAAGCTTTTTCGTAAAAGCAGACATTCTGTCACTGAGAGTCATATAATGTATCTGCTTTCCTTGCCGAGTGGAATTAAGTTTATTGAGCTTTTCAAAAATTTCAGCCAAGTAAGCCAGAACAGCAACCCATTAGCCATGGTTCAAACTATCAACAAGCTTTGAGTTATTTCTACATGAAAATCTCTTACGTCATCGCGTTATTAAAACAGTCAGATAACCAGCGAACTTCAGTATACATTAGTAACTGTTAACGTTCAAGATTCATATTCGAGATTAAGAAATCAAAGATACGAGAATTTAATTGTCGAGCTTGATAAAATTAAAAACCATTATGGCCAGATCAGAAATATATTTAAGTCTGCGTTAATTCTTTTACTTGCTAGTCTTTCTCGATTAATCCTACAGTGCGTAAATTTCATGCTTCTCTCACGGACCACCTGGCAAATCTTCGCGGACCACTAGTGGTCCGTGGACCACAGGGTGAGAACCACTGCTTTAAGCCACTCCTTTTTCTTGTCTTGGTAATTTTGGTTGCTTTAAGTGTCGTCTCTGGTAGCTCTATTAAAAGAATCGTATTGGTCTCTTACTGCTCACTACCATCAACTCACAGTTTTTTAAATTTAAAAAAAAAACACATCAGCAATCCTACATTAGGATGTGTCATTTATTTATGAGTAGAATGGCGCCCCTTAACGCTCAATGGGGGCGCCTAAATCATGTTTAACAACTGTTTTGTAATAAAGATATGTTCGGATCTCCAATATTCAATCTTGCAAACGTATTTGGGATACATTAGTTTACATTAAAATGAAATTAAATAATGAGTTATAATACTCATTTTGGCGCCCCCCTAACGTGGCGCCCGGGGGCATTCGCCCCCCCTGCCCTCCCCTCGCTACGCCACTGTACGGAAGTACATAAACTGTGACTGAAGATTGCAAAGTTTATTAATATTAATCAGCCACGTGTCAAAGGTCAAAGGGCAAGGACTGACCTACATAGGTCGTTTCATACAGTCGTCGTTTCCGGTGTATGCCATTACAGTGTCAGTGAGCACACAGCACAACGTGTACCCTATATTACACGGTGCATGAATCGAGGCATACAGCATCCAGCGGTGTGTTGATGTCGCGTCGACATACTTCGCTCCAGTTCTACAACTCTATGTTTCAGCTGAACTACAGTTTGTACACCTGCTGAACTCTACGTTATAAGTGTCATCACAGATGGACCGGAAGTGCGCCAGGACTACACACTGGATGTAAACAATCAACACAACACAGCTGAGTAATTATAAAGACTGTAGAATATGAACTGTATAAACATTTATTAGAAGCCAAGTGAGTGATATATCAAGAGCCTCCTCTGTGACAGTGAACAATTAACATTGTTATATTTATAGTACAAACAGAACTTACTTCGGACAAATTCAATTGCTCTTACTAGAACTGTGCGAGACAATTCTAGTGGATAGACTGTATTAGTATTAATTTCAGAAAATATTCCAAATTCATATCTTGATAGGTGGATTAATTTAAACTCAAAATTTCTAACCTTTTTTTTTGTCAACCTGCGGGAGCGTATATGCTGAGTATACTTAAGATCCTGTGTGTGGATACTTTGTTCCCTCATTTTGCCTAAATTTAATTTAATGGTTTAATTTAATGTATCACTTTTGTATTATTACATATTAACATTTTCTATTTCCACATATATTCTTGAATTTAGAATTAAGAACTTTTATTTTGTGTATTATCATTAAAATAATTGATTTATTTATGATAAATGCATTTTTAAATATAAATTTAAATTTACATAGAGTGTATTGATACATTACACTTACATCCATTACTTGGTAAGAAAATCACATCATTTCAGATAGACAATGGATTTATACAAAGAATTCACTGCAATAGCAGAAAAGATTGGATTGACTGGGAAAAAAATGCGAACTTTCATTGAAGAGAAAGTCAAAGAAGCCAAGGAAAAAGATGAGAAAAAGCGAAAAAAGCTGAAGAAAAAGAGAAGCTAAGAATAGCTGACGAAAAAGAAAAACTAGCAATTGAAAGAGAAAACAACATTGTAAAAAGAGAACTTGAGCAACTTAATATTGATAAATTAAAATTACAAATTGAGCTACAGAACAAAGGCTATTATCCTGGTGATGACTCAAAAGAAAAGCCAACACCAAAGGATACAATCAATGTGAGAAAATATGATGCCAAAAAAAGAAAAAATGGATGTCTACTTAGACTACTTTGAATCCATTATGCAGATAAAATGTTATCATGAGTTAGAATGGTCAACACAATTAATGACTCATCTAACAGGTGAAGCATTCGAAGCTTACAATAGTATAGCTAAAGAAGACAAACACATATATCAAAATGTTAAAAAAAGCACTTTTATGTTATTTTATGAAATCAGAAAATGATTATAGAAGAGAATTTCATGAAATAAGAATCAAGAGAGATAAAGATCCACAGATCATAGTACATGAAACTCAAGTTAACTTGACAAAATGACTATAACTTTCAGGAATTGATACAAGCAATCCCAAAGCCTTATTAGACATGGTCTTAATTGACAAATTTCTAGAAGTTGCAACGCCAATTCTTTTCACATACTTAACTGATGAGAAAGTGCGTACTCAAGCAGAATTAACAAATGCATTACGTACATTTAAAGACTCTCATCCAGATGTAGAAATGGATAAGAGACAAGACATATTTGCTGCAATCCAAAATAAAAGACCAGAAAAAAGGCAAGGAATAAGAAATCAGAGTCTCCCAAACTCAGGCAACATAAACACTATTTGTTGGTATTGTAACAAACCAGGACATATGGCAAAACAATGTTACCACAATAAAGAATAACAAAAAATAGTGTCCCCTAATGGAAGTACAATAAGAAAGAAAATAGAGGAGAGATCAAAAATAGAGGAATGACAAGGTCATTTTGAAAACAAAGGTTGACAATCTTGGAGAGGTAAATACAACCACAACTCCAGATACAGAAATTATGATCAGCCATGGAGAAGGAATGATCACCAAGATGTAAAGGACACAGAAATAACTGAACAAGAAACAACAAGAGCAAGTAATACAGTTGCCACAATTGCTAATCATGGAAAACTTAAATTTTACCCAGTATACATTAATAACAAGAAATGTATGTGTCTACGAGATTCTGGATGTACTACATTAGTTGTACACAGTAGAATGGTACAAGATGATGACTATGATGGTCAAACAGAAACATTAATAATGGCCGATGGCACAAAGAATGTAAAACTGCTATTGTCTACATCAACTCACCATGGAAACAAGGTAAAGTTCGTGCAAGAGTTTTACAAGATGCCATTTGTGACCTCATAATAGGAAACATTGAAGGTGTTGTTGATTATTCAGATGAAATGTATGAAGAATGGTACGACAACAATACTCAAATATGTGCTAGTTTACAAAACATAGCCTCAATGAAAAGAAAAGAAGAATTAGACATTGATGTTCAGGACAACATAGTCTTAGGAAGCCAACCTATAACAAAACAATACTTCAGGAAACCTCAAGAAAAAGCTAAAACAATAAATAAAATACAAATGAAACTCAACAAAGAAGAAATGAAAACAGAAAAATCAAAATCTAGTAATATTTTGACCACTATTACTAATCATAGATATGGCAGAAGAGATGAATATTGGAATCACAGAGATAGTAATAATGAGTCTGAGACCATTAAAGTAAGATCATCTATAGTAGGAAGATTAATTGGTCGTAGAGGATACAGAATCAGAAATATTGAAGCAGACAGTAATTGTCAGATAAAAATTTATCATGATTATGACTCATCTAATCAAAGTTTTGTTAAACTATCTGGAAGCAAACGTGCTATCTCAAAAGCCAAGAGACTTATTCAAGAATCTAGAATTAGGATTGTAAATATATACGATCGTGGTTATTGTTGATGAATTATTAAATCTTTAATAGGCTAAAAAAGATCTTTAAAAGCCCAGCGCTTGATTTTACCTTATTTGTAATATCATTGTTTTTCAACAATATATTTTTTTAAATATAGTGTGTAATGTCATACATCATTTCATCTCAGATTAGCTTGAAATATATTTTATTCATAATTGAAACCTTGAGACCAATACATGATGTAATGTAATTATAGTTATATATATATATATAGATATGGTAGAATAATTATATATAGTCATAAAGTAAAAGATATAATATGGTATTAACAAGCATACCTGATGAGTATATGTATTGAATATCTTAACAGATTTTAAGACAATTTTGATACCAATTATTTTTAAAAATTATTTAAGTTTATTGTGCATACAATACTATTGGCCAAGTATAAATTTGACATTAAATCTGTCAAAGTAAAGAATGCCAAAACACCTTTACTTGTGCATTTTTGAAGATTTCTATTATGTAATAAGGATAACAAATGATAAGCTTATTATAAGTTATTTGAGTTGCACAATTTTATAACATGTACATTCATATTTCATATTCATTTATTTCAAATCAGATTGTTGAAGTTCCACAGATTTTCTTTCTTGAATGTTATGTTAAATCAATTTATGCATTATTTGGCAAATAATGAATAGTTAAATTACAATGAATATAAATATGAATATGAATATTAAGATGAATATAACATGAGTAGAAATGTGAATAAGACATAAGTATAAATATGAATTTGATTATTTCATTTAAGATTAATTTTATTGTATTATAACCAAAAATGTTTTAGGTTAGAAACATTTTTTTTGAAGAAGAAGGAGGGTGAATGTCACATGATAATAATTTACATATTGGTAATTAAAAGAGATCACGTGACGAGTGAACGCTAGGTGTCGCTAGTTGAGTGGCAGTGAGTTGTTTGGAATGTGTGCAGGAAGATGGCAGAAGGCCAGACTGATTTGACTAATGTATAAAGTGTATATATTTCTAGTGTTGGATTAAAGTTAATAAGTTACAAAAGGCGTATGTGTTATTAATGCAAGTTGCTATTTGTAAGTACACGCCTACAAGAGTGGAAAAGGCCTTACTAGAAACGTTACAAAAGATAAAAACAGTTACAGTAATTATAAAAGAAAAGAAAAGAACGAGGTGATGAGTTACATGCCCTTGCAACAAAATATTCGTGTATAATACTATACCCTCTAGGATTCTAAATGAACAATTTGAACTTCAATCAAATTTCTTTATTTATATTGATAAAGAAATGTTCGAGATTGAAAGAGAAAGGATCCAGGTTTTTATGGCAGTACACGAGGCCGGTCTTAGCTATTGCGGGCCCCTTTGCAGCTTAGTATGCAAAACTGATTGCGTGGGCCCCAGTTTGGGTAGGGATAAGGTATTAATAAGGATCATAAGTGAAAATTAAGATAGGTTGGACCTATGACAGCGCTGGGCCTACTGCGACCGCATAGGTTGCAGGAGCCTAAGACCAGCCCTGGCTGTACCTACACTACAAGAAGAGGCATTTTGTTGAAAAAAAGAGGGGAAATACACCCTTGATCTATTAAAATATATTTAACAGTAAATATTGGAAAATTCTTTATCCAACATAACAATTTTGCTAAGAATTTTTTTCAACAATTGCTATCTGTGTATCTAGTTGTAAAAGGAGCTTCTCCAAACTGAAGTTGAAAAAAATATATTTTCCCTCCACAATAAGTGATTTAAGACTACAAAATCTTGCAATATTGTCAATAGAACATGATATTACAAATAATATAAATTTTGATAACATAATAAACGATTTTTCGAGTATCAAAGTTAGGTGTGTAAGTAAATTTATGAATAATAATTAAAAATTTATATATATATATATATTTAGGCCTATATATATATGGTTGACAAACCAGGGTGGTGCAGGGTCGGGACAGGTAACAAGAACATTCTTGCGCATGCCTCGTGACCAACAATGCGTCGGTGGTTCCCTCCTTCCCCCCTGACGTTTACTCGCGTTGTTTTCATATCTTTGTGCTGTTGTATATGTCCGTTTTTTTTTTTGTTTTTTTTTGGCCCCGTTCTTTGGACTATCTATGAGCAAATCTACCAGAACTCGCTAAGTGATTTAACAAGGATGGTGTGGAAAAGCCGGACATTAAATCTAGTCATGCTGAAATGTTCATTTAACTCACCACAAGGTGACAGATGGTCAACTACTCCCAACTCATGACTGCCTACATGCATTAAGTTCAAGGTTTAAGTTGACATCAGAGTCAGCGGGAATTTCATGAATTAGAAAGTCATAATTTAAAGTTATTCTATAGATATTCTTGAACGTACACGCGATATTTTGAAAGTATAGAGCAGTGGTTCCCTAAACTTTTTTGACGCATGGACCCTTTCTAAAGTCAAAACTTGGACACGGTCCAAGTGAAAAAATCACATAAATGCATAGTACAAAAATTCCAAATCCAAAATAGCATTTTAATTAGGAAGTATTTATTGAATAAAGAAGTATTTATTGAAATAACAACTTTTGTTTAAAATAAAATCTAAAGCTATTAATGACTTGGATGAGCATGAAGAGATTTCATGAGTTTATTTATGACAGACTAAATGTTTGTGAGTAACAACAGCAAATCCCCAAGAGCAATAATTTCTAGCCAGTTTCTATTATTTGTGATGAGGTTCATAATGGCACTGGATGATTGTTTTAAGAAATGGGAAGACAAGAAAACAGTCAAAAACTTCTGTACAATAACCCATAATGCAGGATAAAAATTGGAATCTGTTTTTGTAACCATAACTTCTGGTATTCTTGTTCAACCATTGCTTTTAAATTCCTCATTTGTGGATATTTCAATAAGATGTTACTATATTTTTTCACGGATTCATTTGTGTCTGGGATCTGAATTTGCCTACAAGCAAAAGGTTTCAACTGCCTGTTGGGAATATCCAAGTGAAATCTTCAAATCTTTCTCAAGACTGCATAAAGAGCCATTATCATTAAGTGTTGACAGTAAGCAAGCAAAACTTCATCTCTATTTTGCAATTAAGAAAGATTTGAAAAGTGAGAACATAAACTATTCCAAGGTTGTTGTTTTTTTTTTTTTTTTTTTTTTTTTTTTTTAACAGAAAAAAGGTTTGCAACAAACGTAACTAATAATCTTTTAGTTTTGATTAAATTTAATTGGTCACCTTGTAGTTTCAGTTCAGCTTCGTTAATTTGGCAAATAGGCTAAATCATTCATAAGGATGTGTCATTTTTTAACATTAATTGTGTCTCGAATCATTGCATTTGCTTTCCAGGAATTCTAACACTGAATCAAAGAGGCCATGAAATCAATTTAAATACGCACTTTTTGATAACTAACTTCTGTACATTAAGTAAACGATTAAAGTTTTTTTTTTTCATTTTCCCAACAAATTTGAGCAAATAATCTCTTATTCAAGGCATTACATTTTTATAAACTGATCAAATGACATCGTCTAGTGATCCTTGAAGACTTTCACTTAGATTTTTTGCGACTAAGTGTTCTGAGGTGAAATAGAAGTGGCTATAAATTTTAAGCAAATGCAATTAAAGTCAGTTGCTAAACAAAACAAGGACTGGCGTCTTGATATGCCGTGTTGATTCACAGGTGTACCGTGTCATATGCCATCATTAGAACAATAGGCAGCGCAAAAAAACTTTAAATGTTTATTTTCGGGCTGCGGAAATTATTGATTAATTTCTCGATTAATCGGTAGTTTTTTATCGATTAAAATTATTTTAATCGATAAAATAATTATTAAAATTATGGGAAATTATTCCTACGACACGATCGATTTATCAATAAATAATCAATTATTAATAATTAAAAATATTTGCTTTTTTACGTTCAAACTACTCCATTAAAAAAAAAGCTTTTTAAAGTGTAAACTTTCAAATAAGCTGTTTTATAAGAAAAATGATATCAACAATTAAACATTGTTTTTACTTAATTATCAATCACACAATTTAAATTTATCGACAATAAAATGAACTACTGATATCTGAATAAAAAAATGTGAATTGCCCGGTTTTGTTACTTCCCTTGAAATTTTCAGTTTAATGACGTCATACATCTTATTTTTAGTTTTCATCAAAATTATCGATTAATTATTCGGTAATTTTTCAAAAGTTAACGATTAATTTTAAATTAATCGATAACAGCCCTAAAATTTATACATTGATCTACTGATGTATACAATTTCTTTTTTTATTAAAAAAATCATATATTTATAATAGGGCTGCGGATATTACCGATTAATTTCTCGATTAATCGGTAAATTATTTTATCGATTAAAATTATTTTAATCGATAAAATAGTGATTAAAAATAGAAAAATGTTTTTTTTTTAAAAATAAATAATTAATAATAGTTTTTATTTTATCATTATTATTTTACGTACAAACTTCTCCGTTAAGGAATTTCAGAAAGAGTATACTTAAAATAACTTGTTTCATAAGGACAATGATATAAAATAAAACTATGTTTTTAACTATTTAACAATAACAAAATTTAAATTCATCGACATTATATCGAACTACTTATTTTTAAATATATCCCTTAACAATAGTACGTGTTTTAAATTTAATTAAATTAAATACTTAGGTTATGGGCATTTTAAAAAATGCAATAAAAGGGCACAAAATATGAAGGAAAACGAAATAGTGAAAAAAGAGAATATGAGGTCTTAGAAAAAAATCATAGCTTTCGAACCACTTGGGATAAAAAGATGATCTTTATGTTTTTACTAATCATCAAACAATTTCTATACAGCTGTATTACTTTTATATTTATAAAATTAATTTGAAATTTTCATTCAAGTGCCTCAACTTTAATACGTTATTTAACTTGCTTTCAGTGCTAACTGTTTTTAAAATAACTTAATGCAAATACTAATTGCCTGTTTTTATTACTTCCCTTGAAATTTTCAGTTTAATGACGTCATACATCTTTATTTTTAGCTTAACAAAATTATCGATTAATTAATCGGTAATTTTTCAAAAGTTAACGATTAAATTTAATTTAATCGATAACAGCCCTAATTTATAAATAAAAAATAAAAGCATATTAATTGTTAATGTTTTGGGTGTAAATGTGGAATATCTTTTGTCTCATTTGAGGTGGGGATTGGGGACTTGTGACCCTATAATTTTCTTGTGGCCTTCAAAACAATTATCTTGTATTTTTATGATATGTATTTATAGGTTTATCCTCATATGTGGCCTCTTTTTTACTGCTTACATAAATAGGGCATGCAATTGTTCCCCACCTTTTATAATGTACTTCGTTTCAATTACAATTATTTTTTCATGCTTATTAATTTATAAAAAAAACATCATATGATTAACTTAATTAAGAGGCCGTCCAAAAATGACGGCACGTGATTTCGGCTGATTTTTCACCCCCTGCCCCCTCGTCACACGGCGTCATGAAACGAAAACTAAGACCTATTCCTCAATGTGACGTGACAAAGTCCCCCCCCCCCCATACAAGCGGTATTTAGTATTTGAAAATGAGCATGTTTAAAATCAATCATTTTTTGTTTTTTTGGTCATTTAAATATTTTTTTAGTTTAAGGCTGCACTCTAGCATCGTAACACGCGTGAAACCACGTAAAATGTCCTTGAATAAAGTATGGGTAATCAAATATTTCAGTGTAGCTTTTATTTAAAGTTGCGAGCTTTAAATGACATCAAATGTGTGACTCCCCCCCCCCCCCCGGTGTGTGACGTCATTTATGGGCGGCCCCTAAAAGGGCGGCATATTGGAGACCGTCCCGGGCGGCAAAAGCTCTAGCTACGCCACTGGATAGAGGCTACGTTTGTTTCCCTTTAACTCATAAGATGATAGAGGCTACGTTTGTTTCCCTTTAACTCACAAGATGATAGAGGCTATGTTTGTATTCCCTTTAACTCACAAGATGATAGAGGCTATGTTTGTATTCCCTAACTCACAAGATGATATAGGCTATGTTTGTATTCCCTAACTCACAAGATGATAGAGGCTACGTTTGTTTCCCTTTAACTCACAAGATGATATAGGTTATGTTTGTATTCCCTAACTCACAAGATGAAAGAGGCTACGTTTGTTTCCCTTTAACTCACAAGATGATATAGGCTATGTTTGTATTCCCTAACTCACAAGATGATATAGGCTACGTTTGTATTCCCTTACTCACAAGATGATATAGGCTACGTTTGTATTCCCTAACTCAAAACATGATAGAGGATACGTTTATGTACACTCCTTAAGATACTATGCTTATATTAAGGGTGCACATGGGACCGCCAATGCTGATAAAAGCCATCTTATTTTTTAAAGGGAGTTAATGAGCTGCAGGGATCCCATTTCATGGGCTCGGCAAGAGCTGATCCCTCGTGTGAAACTGACAGCTGGATCGTGGTCAGGATATTTTCATTGAAATCTTATGGGGGGGGGGGGAGGTGCGGGTTGGGGGTGGGGGTGTGGTGGACTGTTCTCATCATGGTTGTGGAGAAGGGGGGGGGGTAGGACGGGGAACAAGAAATCAAATATTGGAGGCATGAGAAACAATGGGGAGTAGGGGTGAATATGGAGGTGGCTCTTTTAATCTAGGCGTATTGAGAGAGTGTGTGAATGTGTGTGTGTATGTGTGTATGTGTGTGTGTATGTGTGAGTGTGTATGTATGTGTGTGTGTATGTGTGATTGTGAGTGTGTGAGTGTGTGTGTGTGTAAGTGTATGTGTGCGTGTGTGTGTAAGAGAGAGAGAGAAAGTATGGAAAGTGTTTTATGGGGATTTTTTCATATGGATGTGTGAGTAGGGCCTTGATTTGGAGGTATGTGGCTATGTTTGGGCGCTTTTGTGTGGACCTGATGATTTAGGGTGCTTGTGTGTGGGGGATTGTGCTTAGGTGATTGTGTGCGGATGCTTGACCTGATCACTGTGTCCGGCCAAGTGGTATGCGGTGTGTAGTTTCTCTATGGCATCGACCAACTGTACCCCCTCGTTTTTCATCTCATATACAACAATAAGTGAAGACAACCCCTTGTTATATACAACAGTAAGTGGTGCCACTAAGAGAAGACAACCTCTTGTTATATACAACAGTAAGTGATGTCACTAAGAGAAGACAACCCCCTTGCGATATACAACAGTAAGTGATGCCACTAAGAGAAGACAGCCCCCTTGCTATATACAACAGTAAGTGATGCCACTAAGAGAAGACAACCCCCTTGCTATATACAACAGTAAGTGATGCCACTAAGAGAAGACAACCTCTTGCTATATACAACATCTCTTATACAACAGTAAGTGATGCCTCTAAGAGAAGACAACCCCCCATTGTTTTATACAACATCTCATATACAACAGTAAGTGATGCCACCAAGAGAAGACAACCTCCTTGTTATATACAACATCTCATATACAACAGTAAGTGATGCCACCAAGAGAAGACAACCTCCTTGCTATATACAACAGTAAGTGATGCCACTAAGAGAAGACAACCCCCTTGTTATATACAACAGTAAGTGATGCCACTAAGAGAAGACAACCTCCTTGCTATATACAACAGTAAGTGATGCCACTAAGAGAAGACAACCTCCTTGCTATATACAACAGTAAGTGATGCCACCAAGAGAAGACAACCTCCTTGTTATATACAACAGTAAGTGATGTCACTAAGAGAAGACAACCCCCTTGCTATCTCAGGAAGTTTGTCGCCGTGAAGCTTCTGGTCTGACAAAGCCGTCTCGAGAATTCCACTAACATCTACTTGAGGTGAGCCGTCACAATAGGAGACCAGATGAAGGAAATGGGACCTTGTCACGCGAGGGGTCATTACTCACGCGTGACCTGTAAGCGACAAGACAAGTTCCCTCTCGTATTAAAGAAGAAGAAAAAGTTGATTGCCCGACAGACCGTGATATGTGCCCAACGATAGTTACGAACATCGGGTCCTTCGGGGATTTAGATTATTAGAGGTGAATATATGACATCATAGACTCTTGTCATAGGAAACTTTGCCGATACTTAAATTATGTCAGCTATAGTATTAGCCCAGTGGTTCTCAAATGCTGGGGGGGGGGGGTTGACCTGAGCGGAGGTGTAATCATAACAATTTCATAGACCAATGATATTATTTACAGTGGCGCTAGGGGGGGGGGGGGGCTCGAAATGTTTTCTTCTTCCTAGGGGATGGGGCAGGACAGAGAAAAATTGAGAAGCACTGTATTAGCCTAACTTGGCTGGCTATCACAATAAGCTAATAAATTAAAGTAGTTGACATTGAGTTTTATTGTTTTTTAAATCAAGTCAAAATAGACAGCGATTATAACATCAAAGGAAACTTTAACATTTAAAATGAATGTAGTCGTTTCTGATTTCAAAAAAAATTTATTTCAAAACGTTTTTGTGGTCATGTGGCGGAAAACCTATTTATAGAAACATGCATGCTATTCAGTTGGGTCAATTTCGTTAACCTATTAATAATATACTCCGGTATTAATTTAGGACTCGAAAAGATATTTGTTAGTCATGCGTTAATTTGAGACAGTTTTGAGGAGTTCACCGACACTAAAATTGTTGACCAATAGTTTATACTGAAAATCTTTTTTTGCAAACGTATTGTTTAAAGTGAAAAAAACATTATTTGGAAACACCTATTAATATTTCAAAGAAACTAAAAATATCAAGCAATGAAACATGATCTTTGCTTGTCCGAGGAGAGACTAACCGTAAACCATGGTTACCTACAATGTATACAGTGTTTTGTTGCAACAGTTGCGAACTCCTGGGGAATTTCCCAAATCGTGGGAACCCTTTAGCAAAATCCATAGAAATGGGAAATTTTTAGATTGACAAATTTTTAACATTAAATACAAATTTTTTTTTTACGTGTTGGCTAGGCTCTTTAAGGCGCCATTTGTGCCGTCATATTTGTTTATTTTTAGTTTGTCTAGGTTTATTCATTTCCGTTCTAGGGTGGGATTTTGTTGTTGTTTTTTTCTAGGTTTTTGCACCATATGACAACATGATTTAAGGAATTTAATGCATGTGGGAATTTATAGTCTAATTTTGGGAATGTTTTTGCTCCTGCCTAGGAAAAGCTGGCACCTTGAGTTCGTAACACTGTTGCAAGATTCCTCACACCGTAACAGTCGTAGACTTGGAGTCTAACACGTAATAAAAGTTAACAAGTTTTCAAGCTTTGATGGTCAAGTTTTCTTAAACAAATTGTTTTAATGTGGGTTTAATGAAGTCCAGATCTTAGTGACAAGTGATGAAATATTCTCATCGTGTCGAGCCGTCATCATCATCAGTCACGTGGGCGTGGGGGCGGGGGTGGTAGTGCATGGACACATCAATAGTCAACGATCTCCACAGTTGTCTTTCTTGAGCGGCGGCCAACAATTCATTCAATCTCATCCTTGTCCATTCCTTTATGTTGTCAAGCCAACTTTCCGCTTTCGACCTCTTTGTCGGCCCCTTCTACAGTGCCTTGAAGGTTAATTTTTGTCAGGGTATCATGTCGCAGCACATGGCCAAACCATGCCAGCTTAAGTCTTCTAATTGTTGTTATAATGGTTTCTTGACGACCCGCAATAGAGTTAATTCTGTCCCAGACATATTCATTAGCCTTGTGTTCTAGCCAATCGAGGACAAATGATCTCCCATGACAACGTATATCAACACGCTATAATGATCTCCCATGACAACATATATCAACACGCTATAATGATCCCCCATGACAACGTATATCAACACGCTATTGGCTACGAAACCATCGTTTGAAAATGATGATGTAGAAATCTATAATAGTTTTCTGAACGATTCGTTTTTTTTAAAGCCGAGTTTATTTTTTTCTTCTTTCTTTTAGTGATGCGCAGAAAATGGCATTGCTATAAAAAAAAAATGTGTCGCCTTTTTAAGCGCAATTTCCCAATTAACTTAATTAAATTAGATGCACTCTTTACTTCACTATCTCTTTGATGGATTTTCTTTGTCTTGAAATAAAATGGGGTTGTTTTTTTGTTGTTGTTGTTTTTTAAATTTAATTTTTACACGGTTAATTTATTTTAATGAAACAATCAGTAAAAAAAACAAGTTTAAGTGCATCTCACCAAATTTATCGATGGACTTCAAACGGTACCTGTGTCTGGTGTCTAAATAGTACTAGTGTGTCTGCCTAAGTTGTGTCTAAATAGTACTAGTGTGTCTGCCTAAGTTGTGTCTAAATAGTACTAGTGTGTCTGCCTAAGTTGTGTCTAAATTGTACTAGTGTGTCTGCCTGAGTTGTGTCTAAATTGTACTAGTGTGCCTGCCTAAGTTGTGTCTAAATAGTACTAGTGTG
>MUZC01000396.1:177590-194119 GCA_002072015.1 Radix auricularia | reverse complement strand
TGTCTGCCTAAGTTGTGTCTAAATTGTACTAGTCTGTCTGCCTAAGTTGTGTCTAAATTGTACTAGTCTGTCTGCCTAACTTGTGTCTAAATTGTACTAGTCTGTCTGCCTAACTTGTGTCTAAATTGTACTAGTGTGCCTGCCTAAGTTGTGTATGATTTCATTATGATGTGAATGATTTCATTATGATGTGTATGATTGCATTATTGTATTTCAAGAATGTATTATAGTTGTTATAGTGTGAATATTTTTCTGCACTTTGGTGTAAACTAGTGTATGCTTTATGTTAGTTTTGTATTCATGTTTTCGTATATTATAATGGTGCATGATTGTGTGCATGATTGTGTGCATGATTGTGTGCATGATTGTGTGCATGATTGTGTGCATGATTGTGTGCATGATTGTGTGCGCGTGGTTATGTGTGCGTGGTTGTGTGTGCGTGTTTGTGTGTGTGGTTGTGTGTGTGGTTGTGTGTACGTGATTGTGTGTGTGGTTGTGTGTGCGTGGTTGTGTGTGTGGGGTTATGTGTACGTGATTGTGTGTGTGGTTGTGTGCGTGGTTATGTGCGTGGTTGTGTGTGCGTGGTTGTATGTGTGGGGTTATGTGTACGTGATTAAGTGTGTGGTTATGTGTGCGTGGTTGTGTGTTCGTGGTTATGTGTGCGGGGTTGTGTGTGCGTGGTTGTGTGTGTGGTTGTGTGTGCGTGGTTGTGTGTGTGTGGTTATGTGTGTGTGGTTGATAGCCTTGTGGTGGGTATTATAAGTCCACGAAGTGTTGTAAAAATGTACTACCTAAATCAACCAACGATCACTCTCTCGTCTATTAAGTCCACGAAGTGTTGTAAAAATGTACTACCTAAATCAACCAACGATCCCTCTCTCGTCTATTAAGTCTGCTTATTTTTTAGATGCCGTAGTTTTCATACCGACATGTTAAGCGTTCAATTATATAATAAACTAGATGCCCGCGGCGTAGCATACGCCGCAGATTTGCTCATAGACAGTGCAAAGAAAGTGGAGGGGTGAACAGACACAAAAAATAAATCACGTTGAAATCAGAACAATGCGAATGAACCTCGGGGGCGGGGATAACTTCAACATGTTGTTGATCTGGAAACATGTGCACAGGGTTTAGCCACTTGCCACCCCGCACCACCCTAGCTTACCAACCATAAACTAATTGGCATAACCTGACAAAGGTCATTCGTCAAGCTTATTCCAACTCGTCTTGTGCTTGTTATGGTGATCGAAAAGATAGTAGGAAATGAACGGGCACAAACACAAACAGTTTCAAAAATTAAAATAAGTAATGTCTTAACTGGGGATTGAACCTGCGACACCCACGTTTTAGGCGAATGTTATAACCATTACACTACGAAATACATGTTATTTTGTTGTTCCGAAAGAACATAGTAATTGACTTCAATTCAACGAAATTTTGAATGTTTACTACTTTTTCTTGCAATCTGATTGGTCGGTGGGGTCAGACGTCAGACAACTTGATACGTCTTGTCCGGCATGGTTGGACCATGTAGATAATTATATATATAGATGAGTACATGTGTCGTATTGTTAAAACATATTTAGATTTAGCTACCATTCAAAGAAAGATCGGTTATGGGATGTAGAGATCAAATATTAGAAAACATGTTACCTTCATCAGCCAGGCCCTGACCCACTGACCTGACTTGTCTGCCAATTCATGTTTAAACCCTGGTACAGTTCTCGGGAAATGAAATAACCGAGGCTCTTAGACATTCTCGTGTAAATAATTGACAGTAGCCATTTCCTGCCCTGAGATTTAAAGAATGTTACAGCTTATCTTGTTTATGGTCTTTGAAATGTTTTATTTTCTGAAATTAGTTTCCTGATTGAGGCGGTGGAGAAGATTGTTATTAAAATTGGGTGTGTTCAGGTTTGTTGATTGATGGAGTTTATTACTTGGGGTGTGTACAGGTTGTTCGTTTGTTTAGGTTTGTTGATTGATGGAGTTTATTATATGGGGTGTGTACAGGTTGTTCGTTTGTTCAGGTTTGTTGATTGATGGAGTTTATTACATGGGGTGTGTACAGGTTGTTCGTTTGTTCAGGTTTGTTGATTGATGGAGTTTATTACATGGGGTGTGTACAGGTTGTTTGTTTGTTCAGGTTTGTTGATTGATGGAGTTTATTACTTGGGGTGTGTACAGGTTGTTCGTTTGTTCAGGTTTGTTGATTGATGGAGTTTATTGCTTGGGGTGTGTACAGGTTGTTCGTTTGTTCAGGTTTGTTGATTGATGGAGTTTATTACTTGGGGTGTGTACAGGTTGTTCGTTTGTTTAGGTTTGTTGATTGATAGCTCGGAGTTGTTCAGGTTTGTGCATTGATAACTCGCTTTCCTTAACACTCGTTCTTTAATATCTTTCATGTTTTAAACAATGCGATTGCGTCTCTTCAATGTTCCCTTTAAGCTGCGTGGCTGCGCAGCCGCGCAAATATCTAACCGACACCGCGTAGAAATTCAGAAATACCGTACAGCATATTTTGTAAAATATTGCAAAAAAATGGATGCCGTGAAACTTTGCACACGAGTTGTGTTGTTTTTGACAAGGACCATCAAACAAGGAATCATTGGTCTTAATCTAAAATATTTCCTTGCTGGAAGTTAACTTTTCCATGTTTTGCTAGCCATTCACATACACCTAGGATCATACCATTTACCCGAATGTGCATCCCGTTACACTTGCTGCGTGACATGTTGGTATCGATTCCACAGAATTGTCTTACCGTGGCTAAGATGATCTGATGTTGGCATCACAGCCTAACCATAACGTGAGGCAATATGCTGGAATCGATTACTCCCCGTGTCGGAATTGTGTAAAAACATGTCATACTTCACTGTCCAGAAAAGAAAAAAACGACCCCCCCCCCACCCGACTTTTAACAAAGAAATTTATAGCATTACTGGAACCGAGTGGATCTACGCGGGCCAGTTTTTTTTTTCTCATTGACAAGCCGTGGCATTATCGAAAGGTCTCGAAGACAATGATTGAAGTTATCGGAACACAGACAGAAAATATCTGTCTATAAGCCTGGATCTAAATAGAATTAAAGGCTGGTGTCAGAAAGACTTACTAAATGATTGGTGAAAGAAGTTTGTAAGGATTTGATGAGATCAACATCAATTATTTACTTAGAGTCGTGTCTTTGATCAGTTGATACATTTTGCTAAATGGTTTGTTGTTTTGTTGTTGTTTTTGTTTTGTTGTTGTTGTTTTTTAGCGCGTTTTCGAGAAGTAGAAATGCGCTATTGTATCCGTTTTGCCCGTCTGTCCGTCCGTCCGTCTGTCATCACCCTAGATCTCAGCATCCATAAGTCCTAGACCCATGATGTATATATGTTTTTTGTATGTCCTGACCTGCCATTTGTGCATCAACACTCAGTTACTCGATCCGACCTCTTGTAGTGGCAGTAGAGCTCCTGGAAGTGCCATATGACCTCATTTTCCATTCAAATTTTTTTTATTTTATTTCACTAAAATGTTCAAAACAACAATTGACGGAGTATTTGGGCGATTAGCTGATTACAATTTAGAATGTTTCATTTATGAGTCCTATTTCAGTCACCACAAACCACTTGTAGTTAGATTAAAGAGAAAATAAAAAATTTTAAAATGTAAAGAAATGACTTTTAAATAAAAAAAAATTCATGTATACTCATTACACAAGAAAATTCATAAAAATATGTCTAAAATCTAAACACAATTACTGATAACTACATAATGCTGATATCTAACATAAGTACTGATACATAATACGAAAATGCGCTAACACGTCCTGAGTCCAAAAAGGGACCAGGCTTAACATGATTTTTTTTTGGGTACAGTTTCATGATTTCTTGGTTTCTGAGTGACATCAAAAAAATTCACGTATTACTAATATAAAAGACGCGTTATATCTTGGCTTTCAAGAGAGAAAAAAAGATGAGTTCCTACAGAGATATTATTTTATAAAATAAAGTATCAATAATTTACACTAAGCGGCGTACGCTAAAGTAGCTTACTAAAAAACGTAATACAGCGCTAGTCATCTGATGGAGAAGACTGGGGAGCTGATGGTCAAGATTATAGTTTCTACAGTACCATTAGTGTTACAATACTATTAGTTCTACAATACCATTAGTTCTATAATACCATTAGTTCTATAATACCATTAGTTCTACAATATCATTAGTTCTACAATACCATTAGTTCTACAATACCAATAGTTCTACAGTACCATGAGTTCTACAATACCATTAGTTCTACAATACCATTAGTTCTACAGTACCATTGGTTCTACAATACCATTAGTTCTACAGTACCATTGGTTCTACAATACCATTAGTTCTACAATACCAATAGTTCTACAGTACCATGAGTTCTACAATACCATGAGTTCTACAATACCATTAGATCTACAATACCATTAGTTCTACAATACCATTAGATCTACAATACCATTAGTTCTACAATACTATTAGTTCTACAATACTATTAGTTCTACAATACCCTTAGTTCAACAATACCCTTAGTTCTACAATACCATTAGTTCTACAATACCATTAGTTCTACAATACCATTAGCTCTACATTACCATTAGTGCTACAATACCATTAGCTCTACAATACCCTTAGTTCTACAATACCATTAGTTCTACAATACCATTAGTTCTACAATACCATTAGCTCTACATTACCATTAGTTCTACAATAGCATGAGTTAAAAGGCACTGATGAATTAATTTTTAATGAAAATATTGAAAATCGAGTGCAAATTTAAGAAAGCCATCTATAGAATCTAATGCCAAATAAATAAATAAATTGAAGGAACTCCATTAAACCAAGTGATTAATTGAATCCATTTTATGGGGCTATTTGAATTTCCTTTTTTAAAATCGATTTAAAAATTCCATAAAATGTCTAAAAAAAAGTGTTTGCCCCGCAATCAAGACGTCTTTTTACGTCCATTTCGCTTTAATCCAAAAGAAAGTTAATTCCTCGGCTTTAAAAGACATTTATTAGATGATTCGTCTTCATTCTCTCCCAGGAACAATAGAGAGTTTTTAGTCCCGAATACAAGCTTGTCACTCATTCAAGCCAGAGCTCGCACTGTTTCGCTTCGTCTCATTGGTCCGAGTTCAAACAGTGAAACTAAACAAGCAGGAGATTACAATGGTGTTGTGCACATTTATGTTGCTTCCAGCTAATTGATTTTAATACAAAATACGTTATTCGTCATAAATATCATGTTAAAACTGGGGAATCATGGTGCGTGTGTCTGACAATGATAAAATACAGGGACACGTTATGTGTTTCTCATAGAATCCATAAGTGAAAAGTCACGATATCAAGTTTATTGATTGGAATAGACTCCTCAGTTATTGCGAAGCTAACTAACTTTCGCACACCCGAGTAAGGGCGGATGAGATAAGATCGTGAAACCTGGAAATATGTGAAACCAAAATGTGAGCCAAATAGCTGAGCCCAAAATGTGAGCCAAATAGCTGAGCCCAAAATGTGAGCCAAATAGCTGAGCCAACAATGTGAGCGAAATAGCTGAGCCCAAAATGTGAGCGAAATAGCTGAACCCAAAATGTGAGCCAAATATGTGAACCAAAAATGTGAGCCAAATATGTGAACCCAAAATGTGAGCCAAATATGTGAACCCAAAATGTGAGCCAAATATGTGAACCCAAAATGTGAACCAAATAGGTTAGCCCAAAATTTGAGCCAAATAGGTGAGCCCAAAATATGAACCAAATATGTGAGCCAAATGCATCTATCTGTAAAAAAGTTATGAGAATCAATAACCATTTGAAGTCTACAATAACCCCTTAAAGTCTACAATAACCCCTTGAAGTCTACAATAACCCCTTGAAGTCTACAATAACCCCTTGAAGTCTACAACCCCTTAAAGTCTGGAATAACCCCTTAAAGTCTACAATAACCCCTTAAAGTCTACAATAACCCCTTAAAGTCTGGAATAACCCCTTGAAGTCTACAATAACCCCTTGAAGTCTACAACCCCTTAAAGTCTGGAATAACCCCTTAAAGTCTACAATAACCCCTTAAAGTCTACAATAACCCCTTAAAGTCTACAATAACCCATTGTGTCTACAATAACCCCTTAAAGTCTACAATAACCCCTTGAAGTCTACAATAACCCCTTAAAGTCTGCAATAACCCCTTGAAGTCTACAATAACCCCTTAAAGTCTGCAATAACCCTTTTAAATTCTACAATAACCCCTTGAAGTCTACAATAACCCCTTAAAGTCTACAATAACCCCTTAAAGTCTACAATAATCCCCATTAAAGTCCGAAATAACCCCTTAAAGTCAGCATTAACTCCTTAAAGTCAGGAATCACCCCTTGAAGTCTACAATAACTCCTTAAAGTCAGCAATACCCCATTGAAGTCAGCAATAACACCTTGAAGTCAGCAATAACCCCAATGTGTCAATATAACCACATTCCCGCCCTCCCAGCCAGGCCAGGAAGTTGAGATTAACATTAATTCTCAAATATATAAAAGATCGTGACATATTGACAAATCCTTCCTGGATTCAGAATAATAACCTGTACGTCTCTCATCATGTGTGTGGGTGTGGGAGTGGCGTTTAACGAAAGTTTCTCCCCCCCTTGGGGATTCTGCTTCAAGAATTCAATTAGAAAATTAATTCAACGATCTTTTTTTTTAATCCTACGAACTGTATTAAGTCATATTAAGGACAACTTCCTCTTGCATCATCTAATCTATTAGTCTTGTATGCTCTGAGCCTTTGGTCTTATATTTTCTAATCTCTTGGTCGTGAATTATCCGATCTTTTATTCTTGGATTGTCTAATTTTTTGGTGTTATAGTGTCTGGTATTTTGGTCTAGTATTGTCTGACCCTTTCGTCTTGGATTGTCTAATTTTTTGTGTTGTTTTGTCTGATCGTTTAAGTGTTGACTTGTATTTTCTCTTTTTAGCGCATTTTCGAGAAGTCGAATGCGCTATTGCACCCGTTTTGTCCGTCTGTCATCACCATGATCTCAGCAACCATAAGTCCTAGACCCATGATGTATATATGTTTTTTGTATGTCCTGACCTGCCATTTGTACATCAACACTCAGTTACTCGATCCGTTAAAAAACCCCGTTAAAACTACCAAAAAACATTGCGAATCGAGAGATAACACTGGCGCAGGCAACGGCCGCCATTGCCGGAAGTCGAATACATCATTTTTCAAGCATTGAAGAGTTAAAGTTATTGGTTAGTGGTGCGAAAGCGTGCAAAAGAATTAGTTGTTTTTTTTGTTGACGTCATTAGAATATGTGTAAAAGTTTAGAGAGTTTTACGTCATCATTTGTGGTGACTTCAATCAAGATCTTAGCGGCCCAGGGGCAGAAATTGAAAACTTTTTCGAAACAAGCTTCAACATTCAACTACTTTCAACAAGATTGGCAACCACGATCTATCAAACAACAATTGATGGAGTATTTGGGCGATTAGCTGATTACAATTTAGAATGTTTCATTTATGAGTCCTATTTCAGTGACCACAAACCACTTGTAGTTAGATTAAAGAGAAAATAAAAAAATTTAAAATGTAAAGAAATGACTTTTAAATAATTTTTTTTCAGGTATATTCATTACACAAGAAAATTCATAAAAATATGTCTAAAATCTAAACACAATTACTGATAAATACATAATGCTGATATCTAACATAAGTACTGATACATAATACGAAAATGCGCTAACACGTCCTGAGTCCAAAAAGGGACCATGATTTAACATGATTAAGATGATTTTTTTCTTAATTTTCTCATCTTTTTGTTTTATTTAGAGTTTGCTTTTTGTATAAAATTGTATGTGCATTCAGTGCTTTTAGCATAATAACAATAATAATAATCTATTATTATTATTATTATTAGTGTAGCGCAGTAGCGGTCCTGCGAGGCACTTTTTATCTTTATAATTATGGTAAATCTTTATAATCAGGGTACTTTTTAATCTTTATAATCAGAACAATTTATCTTTAAAATTAGAGAACTTTTTATCTTTGTAAGTAGAGTACTTTTTATGTTTATACTTAGATTACTTTTTATCTTTATAATTATAGTGCTTTTTATCTTTATAATTAGAGTACTTTTTATCTTTATAATTAGGGTGCTTTAATCATGAGCAGCAGTTGAAGGAAGAGTCTTTCCGTGGATGGAATAGATTGTTAAATAGAAATGTTGGCATCCTTTTATGAATACCAGAATTGCTGATTAAGTTCCTTGCATCTACCTCTTTCCCCAGGGTGGTAAAAAGTAAATACAGTTATTGGGCACGTAACAAAACAGTTCATGTTTGAAACACAGAGGGGACCTAAACAGTGCAAAAGTATGTCACATCACTACCTCATCTCCCTCCTCCCTCCAAACTGATTCTGGTGTCGGGCCAGGACGTTAGATCACGTGACCAGAAACTGCCCGGGAGCTGACGGCGGGTGAGACCACTTGCCGCGTCTGATTCTGTTACAGCAACCGTTAAACGTGACAGACTTCTGGTGACCGTGACAGCCGATAAATGTGACAGACTGGTCCTGGCCCGGATGTTGACAATCAGGCTGCTACACTGGGACCGGGATTGATGGGAATGGAGCCAACGTTGTCTCGTTATTAAGTTATCGTATGCCATAAGCCGTCCTCACGGTATCAGATACCAGCTGCCGGGGCACGTTCGGTCGGGCGGACGATTGTCAGTCTTAATTAGTGATGAAATGATGAACGGCAGTTAACGATGGAACACAGTTTAGATCGCTTTAAAAGAAAACAAATCGATGCCCACGGCGATTTCCTCAAGAACATTTTCACGGTAAATGTAGCATTTTCGAAAATAATCTATAAATATAATTCTCTACATGGTCCAACCACGCAGGACAAGAACCTGTCTGACCTCTGACCCCACGGACCAATCAGATTGCAAGAAAAGGTAGTAAACATTCAACATTGCATTGAATTGAAGTCAATCACTGTGTTCTTTTGGAACAACAAAATAACTTGTAATTTATAGTGTAATGGTTATAACATTCGCCCAACACGCGGAGGTCTCAGGTTCAATCCCCAGCTAAGTCATTCCGTTTTTAATTTTTTTTTAAATGTTTGTGTTTGTGCCCGTTCATAGCCCACAATCTTTTCGATCACCATAACAAGCACAAGACAAGTGGGAATAAGCTTGACGAAAGACCTTTGTCAGGTTTTGCCAATTAGTTTATGGTTGTCAAGCTAGGGTGGTGCAGGGTTGGGGCTGGCAAGTGGCTAACAACGGTGCACATTTTTCCAGACCAACAATGAGTCGCAGTTATCCCCGCCTCTTAGGTTCATTCACGTTGTTCTGATTTCATCGTGATGTAGTTTGTGTCTGTTCAACCCCTCCACTTTCTTTGCACTATCTATGAGCAAATCTGCGGTGTATGATACGCTTATTAATTTTCTTTTTGTCAACGCTTTATGGCAATCATTCTTGCGTGAATTTAGCCCATTGGAGTGTTATTTTAATTATAAATGTGAGGAAACCTGCATCTAATTTATGTAGCTTCAATACATTAATATTTTTTCTCTACTGTGGGATTCAGGTAAAAATAAAATGATTTCATCGTATACATAGCAGAAGATCATGATTTAACATATCAATAGAACAAGATCATGATTTAACATATCAACAGAACAAGATCATGATTTAACATATCAACAGAACAAGATCATGATTGAACATATCAATAGAATAAGATCATGATTTAACTTATCAACAGAACAAGATCACAATTTATCGTATACACAACATAGGAACAGAATTTAATCGATTAAAAATGATTATAACTCATTATGTAGATAAATTAATGTAAACACATATCCCCCTCCCCCTCCGCCCGACATGTCATTTAAACTTCACTTGAACAATTCATTGACGTCTGAGGGTTAAAGGTCACCTCTTAGGATCTCATTAGTTTATAAGAGGCGGATTACTTGAAAGAAATCAATAAAATTAACACAAAAAACCCAAGTCCGGCTCATTTCCCTTGAATGTCAGTTCTATCTCCAGTACTAGAGTCCTGCTTGACTCAGATGGAATGTGGAACAAGTCGAGTAAATGACAATCAAATAGTCTATCAGGAAACTTCATAAGAAATATTGCTCAGTGCGATGGAAAAATTGTTTTCCAGACAGTGAAATTTCATAATAAAGTATCGTGTGCCCCCCACCCCCCACCCACCCCACAACCTTTACACTGCATTGTGTTTAAAGAAACTGGAGCTGAGAGAAAGGGAAAAAAATTGAACAAGTAAATGAAAAAGTGGACAGGAATATACATTCCTTTAAAAAACAAAAGTATTGATTTATTACAGAAGAGGTGACAATGGTGGTGAAAAAAACAACAAGTAACTGATACAACCAAGAATTTTCTAAGAGCGCATCAGAGCGAATAGTTCAAGACGCCCCATTAGTCTTGTAGAACCAGTCAGCACCAGTCCTGTACACACTGTACGCACCGTTCATGTAAATAGATTACGCACCAGTTCTGTAGACGCATGGATGCCAGCGTGGCAAGGGGGGTGCATTGTCCGGTACAAAACCTTAAGATTCATCTCAAAAGACAGCTAAAGACATTCTGGCCTGGGGCGCACCGGTATAAGAAAAATAAAATTCCATTTGTTTTTATAAAATGGGTGGAGGTGTATTGTTTTATTAGAGAACAAAGTTTCCTTTTCAGTTTCTTTTTTCGTATAACCTTCCTCTTCCCACCCTTTTTTTGTGTGTGTCTGAACTGCAATTTGCAATATTTTTTTCTCGTTCATTGTAACAATCAGCACACTGTAACCTTGTTACAAGAGATATATTGGAGTACGAAGAACATACCAATCTGCCACCGAACACAGCTAATGTGATGAGAGTGGTCCTCGTCGATCACGGCGGAAAAACAACTTTGTGTAGAAATGGCAGTCTGATATTTTTTATGCCATTTCCTATGGGAAAAATTGTGTTTATATATTTGAAATTTCTGTCCTGTCTGTTCGAGTTTGATCTTGCAACTCCTCCTCAACCATGAAAGATAGAGAGTTCGGGTCTTTTGTAAATACGTTAATACGTAAATACGTTTATTTCGGGTTTCGCGTCCCCGGGATGAGTAGGGTACGCGAAACCCGAAACTAAAAGTCCCGACCAGGAAGGTTGAAGTCCGGTTAGGGCCAGCTAGGAAGTCAGACAGATGATTACAGCCGCCGTACGGAACTAAGACAGAGGCGACCATGGTGGAGATCGCCTCTGTCGATGATGAAAACCATTGTGCCCGTTGAGGGTCGGGTCATCCGAGGCGGCCGTTTCGTCCCCCTTTCTAGGTAGAATCAGTGAACGGCACTGTTTAGGGCCAGGAGGGCCAGTAAAACACTAGAAAAAGTGCCGTGAAGAACTTTGGTCGGACGTCAGCTCTGAGGAAACCTTCCCGATAAGGGGTGCCCTTACCCAACACTATGTGGTTGGTTCTGCGGTTGCCCGCACCCCCCGGGAGGGTTACAATGATGATTCCCCCTATCTTGCGACAGTCCTAGGCAGATAGACCCGTTTCAAGCGCTGTGGTGGCACCGCATTTACGGCGGGTCGAATTAGGCAAATCCACATCCTCCTTAGGGAGGAAACCCCCTTGAGAGGCAGGGCGGTGAGCCTCGAGCGAACTTAACCCTGCCCAGGCGGCCCCCTCTTAGAGGGGACCGTGTTGGGGGGTGCCCTTGTCAGCTACGCCCTTCGGGGGAGGGGTGGGAGCTTGCCAAGAGATTCCCCAACGGGACCTACAAGAGTTTTAGTAACTCAGGGCCTTTGATGCCATCTCAAATGACACATATTTAGTAAATATGTTAAGGAGGTTCCAAGAATGTGCTCGGGCAAAAAAAAATGTTTATTGGATTTCTTGGAAAATAAAAATAAAATAATAGTAATGTACATTTTTTTAAAAAAAAATAGTACTTTGTAAATCTCTCGCTAACCTTAACATTTATTATGTTGGGAAAAAAAATCGCCAAACGATAGCTAATAATATTTAGAACAATTTTGGAGGAGGGATTTTTTAATATCTCTCTCTTTTAGTTGGGCTAGTAGTAATTTGTAGACAACAATTGTTTTGTTTAGTTACAGAATAGATCTAATTGATTTGAAATGACATTTAATGTAATCTAGAATGATTTCCTTGAATAAAAAAAGTCGGAACTTCTTTGTTGCATATTGCGTTTAATTACTCATTCGAGTTTTTGTTACGTATTTTATAATGCTTTTGTTTGAGATTTACAGTTGTTAAAAGTCCACAAAAATATTTAATCAATTTAGTCGCGGGTGTTCAAAGCATCTGTTTTGTTAAGGACTTCTACAAACATCTTAAATAGTTTATAGAAGGCAATGCTGCAAGCCGTAATAGGATGAATCTGTAATCTCATTAGTAACCCTCTTACCCAATGTTTCGAAAGACACACAAAAAAAAGCAAGGTTTGACGTCATCGTGTGTTCGTTGTTTCTGAGAGTGAAGTATGTTTTTTTTATTTTTATATTTGGCCCGTCACGAGTGGTTCCCGGGTAAAGAACAGATAAATGTTCAGCTTGTGATATTGTAGACCCTAAACATTGTTTCTCTATTGTCATCGCTGCTGTAGTCCGTCAAAAATAAGCACATTGTAATCAATGTTCTCTCTGTTCGTTGGTCCGTGTACAAAATAACAAACTCATGTGAAAAGATGCACGGCGTTCATTTTTTCCCCCCGGGGAAATAGTACACCAGAAAAAAACACATATGTTATTTTGAATTAAATCTGATAAAAATGTGCTTCACAGTAATTCTAAACTGTGCGCGGCGTCAGCCATATATCTGCGCGGCCGCGCAGCTAAACGAAAACATTTATTGTAACTTGATTTGCTGACTTTGTTGCATAAATTTATAGGTCGTATTATACCAGACGGCATACTTCAGCGATTCCAGTATGTAAATGTAGATATATTGACTAGGCCTTGGTTAGTTAGTCTAGTATGTAGATATATTAACTAGGCCTAGGTTAGTTACTCCAGTATGTAGATATATTAACTAGGCCTAGGTTAGTTACTCCAGTATGTAGATATATTAACTAGGCCTAGGTTAGTCACTCCAGTATGTAGAGATATTTACCAGGCCCACATGAGCCACTCTAGTATTTATAGCTATACTTATCAGGCCTGCGTCAGTATTTTCTGTATTTGTATAATAGTGTAAGTGTGGGATGTGAGGGGGAATCCATCGCAAATCAACATATTCAGATCCTGGTTTAAGTGAAGCCTTAGAATCAGAGAGGTAATGTTTCAACACCTCCTTGGTCATGATTCGATACCCCCTTGGTCATGATTCGATACCGCCCTGGTCATGATTCGATACCGCCTTGGTCACGATTCAATATCGCCTTGGTCATGATTCGATATCGCCTTGGTCATGATTCGATACCCCCTTGGTCATGATTCGATACCCCCTTGGTCATGATTCGATACCGCCCTGGTCATGATTCGATACCCCCTTGGTCATGATTCGATATCGCCTTGGTCATGATTCGATACCGCCTTGCTGATGATTCGATACCTCCTCGGTGATGATTCAATACCGCCTTTATCTTTTATTCTGACACTTGAAAACTTAACAATTCGTACTAAAAAGTTGTAACCACGATATTTCCCTCCGTATCCCACGTCTGTCAACGCCTTTATTAATTTATCTCAACTCTTGACGCGTATAACAGTGCAATGTGTCACTGTGTGTATGCGCGTGTGTGTGTGTGTATTTGTGTGTGTGTCATGGGTGGGGGTGAGCCAATCAATTATTAAGCTCCATACGACCGACCGATGATAACTGGGTATTACCAGAGGCATCATCCGGGAATGTTATTTCAATCACGGGCTCTTAGGGCGAGCTTGAAGCTAATTGGATGCTTGGGAGGAGGTGGTGGGGAAACGGGGGGAAATGTGAAGAGGTGCCAGATTGTTGGGACATACGATGGAGAGGTGGAGTGGAGGAGGTGTCATTGTGGGGAGCTCAGAAATGTTTTGATCAGTTGATATATTTACGACTGGGGAAAGGAAACTGAGACCTTTAACCTCTTGCGTTTGATATTAATTATTTCACCTAGTTAGTTTTAAATCATATATTTTATCTCCATCATTTCATATCCAATATTTCACCACGATAATCGTTTATCTAAAATTTCACCTCCCTCATTTCATATCGAATAATTCACCTCCAAAATTTCATATTCAATATTTCATCTCTATAATTTCATCGCCAATATTTTTAACCTCCATAATTTCATATCCATATTTCACCCCCCCCCCACACATAATGTCATGACCAATGTCAGTCCCACATTATTTTATATCCAATATTTCACCTATCGTTTCGTATCAATTTTTCCCCTCTATTATTTCATATCCAATATGTCACCTCTATTATTTCATATCCAATATGTCACCTCTATTATGTCATATCCAATATGTCACCTCTATTATTTCATATCCCATATGTCACCTCTATTATTTCATTTCTAATATTTCCCCTCCATAATTTCATAACCATTATTTTCACCTGTTCCTCTCTGCCATCGCATGGCATTACAGTTTATTTGGCTGGACTGAAATAACGTCCTAAATTTCTGAATAATTTTATCGATACTTTTTTAAAAAGCAACCATTATTTACACATTTTTACTTAGCATTTCAAATTTCCTTAGACTTTATATTTTTTTAGTGCACGGTCAGATTTTTTGCTTAACCAAATTTATTTCTGTTCGTGGCAATCTGAAATATGTAAAGTTTGTCCCATAAAACCGGTTCACTAACGACCCAGGGCTTCATCCAGAGATGATATTATCAACGGTTATAACGGAAGCTTAACACTTTCAAACGCACAGTCATTCAGAAATTATTGATACTTTTTTTTTTTTAAATAATTTTATTATTTGTTACTTATTTGAAGTAACAAAAATGTCATAAACATTTTCTCGTCAATTTTAATATGCTGCAAGTAATCAATTCTTTTTTCCCCATCTGAAATTATTTTAGCATGATTTAGCTCAGTTCAAACAAAAATAATTTCTGCACACTCTTTCATATCCCACCTACAGATAACTGCTGTGCTGTGATACGTTTGGGTATCACCGACACTCATTACCATTTTTTTTTTAAAATCAAAGAAAAGAACATTCCAGAACTGAAATGATTCAACGTCCGTTTCAACTGATTGGACGACAGTTCAAGGCTGTAGTGGTGGTCAGATTCTAAACAGAACCATTTTTATTCTTGCCGCGTCACTCTAACATGACACGTGGTTTTTATAGTCAGACAGTTGTCTCACTTGTCTTAGTTGTCAGACAAACAAACTTTATGAAAGAACTAGTTTGTGTGCCCGGTCTTACCCGGGTGTTATTTTGGAAAAAAACACATGTAGCCTTTTGGGTGGTGGATTTATTTTTTCAGCAAATGGCTTGGAGCATTAATACAAAATGAGTTATACACGATGTTTGATGTGTAAATTAATTTACTTATAGAGCACACATTAATTGGCACCCTCGACTAGGCTGTCATGCATGGCTACCACTGATACAAGCATGTGCTTAAACGTTTTGAGAGTAAAAGTTTGAAAGTGAGAGTTTATAAATTTACATCTTAATCAAATAAATGTTTTTTTTTTATTTTACTTTATATCTAATTTATTTTACCATTTATTCCTTTTTTTATGCTTATTATTGTTTATATCGGAGATGTTTCTGTTTATACAATTTTATTTGAATTTCCGTTTTTTTATAATTGTTTTTTGTTTTTAGCGCATTTTCGAGAAGTCGAATGCGCTATTGCACCCGTTTTGTCCGTCCGTCCGTCCGTCATCACCCTAGATCTCAGCAACCATAAGTCCTAGACCCATGATGTATATATGTTTTTTGTATGTCCTGACCTGCCATTTGTGCATCAACACTCAGTTACTCGATCCGTTAAAAAACCCCGTTAAAACTACCAAAAAACATTGCGAATCGAGAGATAACACTGGCGCAGGCAACGGCCGCCATTGCCTGAAGTCGAATACATCGTTTTTCAAGCATTGAAGAGTTTTTACTTTCTGTTTTTTTTTTTTTTTGACGTCATTAGAATATGTGTAAAAGTTTAGAGAGTTTTACGTCATCATTTGTGGTGACTTCAATCAAGATCTTAGCGGCCCAGGGGCAGAAATTGAAAACTTTTTCGAAACAAACTTCAACATTCAACTACTTTCAACAAGATTGGCAACCACGATCTATCAAACAACAATTGACGGAGTATTTGGGCGATAAGCTGATTACAATTTAGAATGTTTCATTTATGAGTCCTATTTCAGTGACCACAAACCACTTGTAGTTAGATTAAAGAGAAAATAAAAAAAAAATTAATGTAAAGAAATGACTTTTAAATATAAAAAAATTTCAAGTATATTCATTACACAAGAAAATTCATAAAAAT
>MUZC01000396.1:158229-168350 GCA_002072015.1 Radix auricularia | reverse complement strand
GGCAACACATGATTTCATCAAACTTACTAGAGTCACAGGCAACACATGATTTCATCAAACTTACAAGAGTCACAGGCAACACATGATTTCATCAAACTTACTAGAGTCACGGGCAACACATGATTTCATTAAACTTACTAGAGTCACGGGCAACACATGATTTCATCAAACTTACTAGAGTCACAGGCAACACATGATTTCATCAAACTTACTAGAGTCACAGGCAACACATGATTTCATCAATCTTACTAGAGTCACAGGCAACACATGATTTCATCAAACGTACTAGAGTCACAGGCAACACATGATTTCATCAAACTTACTAGAGTCACAGGCAACACATGATTTCATCAAACTTACTAGAGTCACAGGCCACACATGATTTCATCAAACTTACTAGAGTCACGGGCAACACATGATTTCATCAAACTTACTAGAGTCACAGGCAACACATGATTTCATCAAACTTACTATAGTCACGGGCAACACATGATTTCATCAAACTTACTAGAGTCACGGGCAACACATGATTTCATCAAACTTACTAGAGACACGGGCAACACATGATTTCATCAAACTTACTAGAGTCACAGGCAACACATGATTTCATCAAACTTACTAGAGTCACAGGCAACACATGATTTCATCAAACTTACTAGAGTCACAGGCAAAACATGATTTCATCAAACTTACTAGAGTCACGGGCAACACATGATTTCCTCAAACTTACTAGAGTCACGGGCAACACATGATTTCGTCAAACTTACTAGAGTCACGGGCAACACATGATTTCATCAAACTTACTAGAGTCACAGGCAACACATGATTTCATCAAACTTACTAGAGTTACAGGCAACACATGATTTCATCAAACTTACTAGAGTCACAGGCAACACATGATTTCATCAAACTTACTAGAGTCACAGGCAACACATGATTTCATCAAACTTACTAGAGTCACGGGCAACACATGATTTCATCAAACTTACTAAATAGCGAATTCTTTTCTATCAGAAAAAAAAAAGTTAGTTCAGGTAAAACAGACACCGTTAGTTGTCTTGTCCTTTACCGGAAAGCTTTACGGTTTGGATCCAAGACTTTAAAAAAAAAAATTCTCAGGATTAAATAAAAATCAGATATATTCCATAAGCGGTAGAGAATTCTGTTATCAATCTGATTAAACATAAACCAATTTTACTCTCGACGGTCTATATTTAAGTGAGTAGTCTATACGTAAAACAATATTCTCGCCTCATTTATATTACACTCTGCCCACTCACAAAGGCGTTGACCAAATAGAAAACTTCATCACCTACATTCCACCATCATCCTCACCATTCTACTACCCCCTTCCATACTACCATCTCGCTCCATCCTACCATCCCCTTCCCTCCTACCATCCCCTTCCATCCTACCATCTTACTCCATCCTACCATCTCCTTCCCCCTTCCCTCCTACAATCCCCTTCCATCCTACCATCTTACTCCATCCTACCATCTCCTTCCCCCTTCCCTCCTACCATTCCCTTCCATCCTACCATCTTACTCCATCCTACCATCTCCTTCCCCCTTCCCTCCTACCATCCACTTCCATCCTACCATCTTACTCCATCCTACCATCTGCTTCCCCCTTCCCTCCTACCATCCCCTTCTATCCTACCCTCTCCCTCCAGCCTACCATCCCCTTCCATCCTACCATCTCCCTCCAGCCTACCATAACCTTCCCTCCTGCCATCCCCTTCCATCCTACCATCTTACTCCATCCTACCATCTCCCTCCATCCTACCATCTCCCTCCATCTTACCATCTCCCTCCATCCTACCATCTCCCTCCAGCCTACCATCCCCTTCCCTCCTACCATCTCCCTCCATCCTACCATCTTACTCCATCCTACCATCTCCTTCCCCCTTCCCTCCTACCATCCCCTTCCATCCTACCATCTTACTCCATCCTACCATCTCCCTCCATCCTACCATCTCCCTCCATCCTACCATCCCCTTCCCTCCTACCATCCCCTTCCATCCTACCATCCTCTTCCATCCTACCATCTTACTCCATCCTACCATCTCCTTCCCCCTTCCCTCCTACCATCCCCTTCCATCCTACCATCTTACTCCATCCTACCATCTCCATTCCCCCTTCCCTCCTACCATCCCCTTCCATCCTACCATCTCCCTCCAGCCTACCATCCCCTTCCCTCCTACCATCCCCTTCCATCCTACCATCTTACTCCATCCTACCATCTCCCTCCATCCAAACAATCTCCATCCATCTTACCATCTCCCTCCATCCCACCATCTCCCTCCAGCCTACCACCCCTTCCCTCCTACCATCTCCCTCCATCCTACCATCTCCCTCCATCCTACCATCTTACTCCATTCTACCATCTCCCTCCATCCTACCATCTCCCTCCATCCTACCATCTTACTCCATCCTACCATCCCCTTCTATCCTACCATCTTACTCCACCCTACCATCTCCCTCCAGCCTACCATCCCCTTCCCTCCTACCATCCCCTTCCATCCTACCATCTTACTCCATCCTACCATCTCCCTCCATCCTATCATCTCCCACCATCTTACCATCTCCCTCCATCCTACCATCTCCCTCCAGCCTACCATCTCCCTCCAGCCTACCATCTCCCTCCATCCTACCATCTTACTCCATCCTACCATCTCCCTCCATCCTACCATCTCCCTCCATCCTACCATCTTACTCCATCCTACCATCCCCTTCTATCCTACCATCTCCCTCCATTCTACCATCTCCCTCCACCCTACCATCTTACTCCATTCTACTATCCCCTTCTATCCTACCATCTTACTCCATCCTACCATCTCCCTCCAGCCTACCATCTCCCTCCATCCTACCATCTCCCTCGATCCTACCATCCCCTTCCATCCTACCATCCCCTTCCATCCTACCAACCCCTTGCCTCCTACTATCTCCTTCCATTATCTCATCCCCTTCTATCCTACCATCTCCCTCCATCCTACCATCTCCCTCCAGCCTACCATCTCCCTCCATCCTACCATCCCCTTCCCTCTTACCATCTCCCTCCATCTTAACATCATCCTCCAGCCTACCATCCCCTTCCATCCTACCACCTCACTCCATCCTACCATCTCCTTCCCTCCTACCATCCCCTAGACCAACTATAGTCACCCCCTTTCTACATCAAATCGCGCACACTGTAAACAGGTGCATACAAACACATGAAAAACGTTTTTAAAAACTCCCAACCCCCCAACTGAACAGTTGGCCGTACTGAGTAAAGAAGACAGTACCAAACGTCCAAACCGAATCACACACACACACACACACACACACAAACCCACACACACACAAACACACACACTCACACACACACACGTACACACACAAACACACACACACACGCACACACACGCGCACACACACACACACACACACACACACACGCTCACATCAACAAACACACACACACACGCTCACATCAACAAACACACACACACACGCTCACATCAACAAACACACACACACACGCTCACATCAACAAACACACACACACACGCTCACATCAACAAACACACACACACACGCTCACATCAACAAACACACACACACACGCTCACATCAACAAACACACACACACACGCTCACATCAACGAACACACACACACACGCTCACATCAACGAACACAAAGACATCTCAAACGGTGTTCTGTTAGAGTGCAGAAATGAAAACAAGCGCTCCACAGATTTGCGCACTAAAAAAAAAACCAAAACCAAAGAAAATGCTGGGCCTCGGGTTTTGATGGCATTGGGCTGGCAACAAGAATAGACAACATTACGAATGTGTGGGCAAGATTTGTGTGGGGTGAGTGTGGAGATGGGTATGTGTGAAGAGAGTGTGCATGTGATGAGTTTTTAGTGGAGTGAATGTTTGTATGACAGTGAGTGTGTGGAATGTTTTTGTTTGTAGAAATGACGGTGTGTAAGAGTGGGCATGTGTGGCGATGGCAGTGATTATGTGTGGGTGTGATAGTGTGTGTGTGTGGGTGAGCTATTTCGATGTGCGTACACATTTGTGTTTGTTTGTTTGTCAGTTCTGATGGTGAGGGACTTTGCAGACGCGTAGCCAGGATAATTAGAGCTACCATTACGTTTAATCACACCTTACTGTTACAGTAAATAAGTAAAGAATTGAAATAATTTTAAAGAGTACATCTTTATAGATATTAAATTACAGATCTCCATCGGTATGTGTAACAGATAGACTTACAGAGTTAACGGAAGATTTATTGCCCCTAATTTACTTGTACATACTGGCCAATGATGTCATGTTTATCTTTGACTTTCAGAGTTAACGGAAGATTTATTGCCCCTAATTTACTTGTACATACTGGCCAATGACGTCATGTTTATCTTTGACTTTCAGAGTTAACGGAAGATTTATTGCCCCTAATTTACTTGAACATACTGGCCAATGACGTCATGTTTATCTTTGACTTTCAGAGTTAACGGAAGATTTATTGCCCCTAATTTACTTGTACCTACTGGCCAATGATGTCATGTTTATCTTTCAACACCACGAAGAGTGAGATCGCTGATGTGGTCGCGTCCCTTTGAAGTACTCAAACACCAAAAACAATCATTTTAATTTCTTTAAAGATCTCTCACATCTTTCAATTAAAACTGCTGTTGTTTATACAAGACTAGTTTTCCGCGGCGTAGCATACTCCGCAAATTTGCTCATATATAGTGCAAAGAGAGGGCGAAGAACAATCACAAAAATACATCACGATGAAATCAGAACAACGCGAATGAACCTCGGATGCGGGGATAACTGCGACGCATTGTTGTTCTGGAAACATGTGCACTGGGGTTAGCCACTTGCCACCCTGCACCACCCTAGCTTGCCAGCCATAAACTAATTGGCATAACCTGACAAAGGTCATTCGTCAAGCTTATTTCCACTCATCCTTTGCTTGTTATGGTGATCGAAAAGATAGTGGGAAATGAACGGGCACAAACACAAACATTTTTTAGCTGGGGATTGAACCTGCGACCTCCGCGTGTTAGGCGAATGTTATAACCATTACACTACGAAATACATGATTTTATGTTGTTCTCAAAGAATATAGTAATTGACTTCAAATTGTTGAATGACCCCCGCCCCCCCCCACGCTCTTTACTACCTTTTCTTGCAATCTGATTGGTCGGTGGGGTCAGACAGCTTGCTTGGTGTCCGCATGGTTGGACTATGATGAGAATTATTTATAGAGATTTTTCAATAAAATTCGCGATTCCAAAATATGTTGTCTCCATAAAACATAATGAAAACCAAGAAGATCCCAATAAGTTCCCAATAGATCTTCAATCATGTTAACGATCAACGTTTTGCCATTTTTAATTTCCATATATTTTACACCTCCTTTTGAAGTCAGTGAAATGCGCTCTTCGTAACGTGCGCAATTTCTTTATGTGTTGATAGTCCCGCGTCTCTTGAGAATTCTTCGGTAATCTGCCGGTGTCGCCAAGTTCTTCGGTTATCTGCCGGTGTCCCCAAGTTCTTCGGTTATCTGCCGGTGTCGCCAAGTTCTTCAGTTATCTGCCAGTGTCGCCAAGTTCTTCGGTTATCTGCCGGTGTCGCCAAGTTCTTCGGTTATCTGCCGGTGTCGCCAAGTTTTTCGGTTATCTGCCGGTGTCGCCAAGTTCTTCGGTTATCTGCCGGTGTCCCCAAGTTCTTCGGTTATCTGCCGGTGTCGCCAAGTTCTTCGGTTATCTGCCGGTGTCACCAAGTTCTCTAGTTATCTGAACGTGTCACCAAGTTGCCTGGTTATCTGCCGGTGTGGCAAAATTGTTTTTATCTTGTGGCGGCGCAGTTCTTATTGACGTCAACGGAGCTGACACTATTTGTGTATGTATTTCTGTCAAAAATATTCCTCATCTCTGGGGCCGTCCATAAAAGACGTCAACGCGTTTGTAACCTATTTTTCACAAATTCCCTCGTCATACGACGTCACAAAAACGTAGACCCCCTCCATTATGACTTCGTAAAGTTTTACGCCCCCCCCCCCTTCCACAGAATCCGTATTTTCTATTTTAAAATGAGAATGTTTCAAATCACTTTTTTGTTCTTAAATATTTATTTATTTAGACTAAATGCTGCACTCTAATATCGTGAAGCCATTTAAAACGTCATTAAATAAATTGTAAACAATCAAATACTTAAGTGCAACTTTTACTTTAAGTTGCTCGTTTTGATGTGACGTAAAATTTCTTAAACACCCCTTCCCCTCGTCACGCATCGTCACACACCTTGGACCCCCTCTCCCCCCCACCCCAGGTGCTCTACGGCATTTATGGAAGGCCCCTATGGCATAAACAAACTACAAATTTATAAGTAACACAAGTCTCATATATGTCCTTAATTTTTGAAACGCAAATTTAGGGTTCCATTTTTAGCATTACAAAATCTAATTAGTAAATGATAGAAAATTGGCACAAAAATTCAGTATCCAAAAATTGAAAATGATTTTTGGTAAATGTATAAAAGCGTAAACATATAGGGTTCTAATGAAAGTTTTACACGACAAGTCCATTGATATGTGATCGAGAAATACATGATTGGCTTGTGTATTTTTTTTTTTTTTTTTTAAAAAACGCTATGTTTGTTTAGGAAGAGAACCTTAGCACTCTCTGTGTTTTTTTTTTAGAATCAGAAATTCCTAACTTATAGCAAAGTGTTTCACTGACAAATTTATGCCGAAACTTTTCTTCCAGAGATGTGTCCCTCAATTTCATACAATAGCTGTTCAGATATGGGAGTTTCTCAACTACTACTTGACAAAACTTGCCTTCAAATTACTTTCTCTTTTTTTTTCTTTCAGCATCTAACTTTCATTCAAATAAAATAGCTACTTATATAACATAGCCGTGTATTAGATTCCCAACACCTCCCTTGACCTTGACACTCGCCATTACACATTTCATGACCCCCACCAACCACCGCCACCACACCGAAAAAAACAACAAAAAACCAAACTTTTTAATGTACATCCCCAAAAAGTTGTTGCATATTTCCCCAACCCTTGCACCCCCCCCCCACCCCCGAGAGTTTAAAAATAAAATCTGTGAATGCAACACAAGAAATCCGGGTAACACCCGGGCAACTTGTGGAGCAGACGTGGATGAGCAGATTACCAGCTCTCCAGGACTTAATTCCTGGCAGGTGTTGTACAGCCCACAATCGGACCGCCTTCGTTTTAGCGCCAAGTAACTCATTTGCCAGGTAGCACAGAGCCGACTTTGTGGAGATCCAAACTGTCCTTTAATGTCACTGCTGCTTGCCGTGCACAAGGAAGGAGGGTAAACATTCTGTCTTACAAGTTTCTTTACAGTATTTTCACAAGACACTCGTCATATTTGTTATCTTTTAATAACCGTTAATAAACGTTAAAAGGTTGATTTGAGGACGTTTTTTTGTAGAAAGATTTGTGAGGAGAAATACTTTTCAGGTTAAACATTTTCTTTTTAATTTTTTTAAAAATTCAGCCTGGATGTCCCTCTTACAACGTAGCGAGAGATTTTTCTTCTAAAAAAATACTTTAAAAAGGAGAAAACTTGTAAAAATCTAAATATTTTCAACTTTCATATTGCCATAAACCTGGACAAAAATGCTAACATATATTATTAGATTGGAAAAATATTATTTTTCATTATTATAAATTTAACATAAATTTTTCGATGGTTAAAACCCAACTACCAAATTATTTTTCCCCATTTTAAGTTCAAATAAATAAATAAATATATATATATTTTAGGCCTGTGGAAATTAACGATTAATTTCTCGATTAATCGGTAAAAAAATTATCGATTAAAATTATTTTTAACGAATTGATAATAGTGAATTGATATTAAAGAAAATATTTTAAACAATTTTTTTCGATTTTTTCATAAAAAATTAATTTCTAATAATAGTTTTTTCTCTACGTAGGCTACAAACTTCTCCGTTAAAAAAAAGTGATTCAGACAGTGTGAATCTTAAAATATTCAGTTTTTATAAGGAAAATGATTTAAAAAAACACTTGTTTTTACTAAATTAATATTAACAAAATTAAAATTAATTGACCTTAAATTGAACATCTTATGTTTAAAAATATCTCCTAAAAAGATTATTTTAAAAAATTAAATATTTAAGTTATAGGCATTTTATGAAATTTTCTATTTAATGACGTAATAAATCTTATTTTCAGCTTAAATCAAAATTATCGATTAATTATTCGGTAATTTTTCAAAAGTTAACGATTAAATTTAAATTAATCGATAACAGCCCTAATGTATATATATATATATAATTTTGTGACGTAATACAGCGAATTCGTTCTGCTATGCAAGAAATAAGAAATAATTTATTTATTTTTATTTATGCACGTCTAAATAAATAAAAATGATGCGAGGGAAAAGCATGTAAGTAACAAACCAACATAAATTATTAATAAATTGGAATAAAATTTAAATATTTTCTTTCATTTTAATCGACTTTTAATTTACTAAATTTTTAAAAGATTTATCGATTAATTAATCGTTAATTTCCGCAGCAAACAACTTTTAATGTCAATTTAAACAGAATATATGTAGGCCTGACATGACGTCTCAAAACAAAGTGACGTTCTATATGGCCTACATACACCATGTTTAAATAAAACATTACTTTAAAAATAGAGCTATGCCATATTATTCTTAAAAAACAAAAAACAAGAACAACAATTATCGCTGTTATTGATATTGTCACAACTTTTATGGTAGATTTTAAAAAATATACATAATAAATTGTGTTATAACTGATTTATAATAATAATAAAAGATATAAAAAGCCATAGTAAAATTATTTTCCGACTTGCATGTAAGACATTCAAAGCCAATGTACCATTCTCAAGTTATTAAGTAAGGGCATTAATTTACAAAATGACGATGTCATGATGGTACGTCACGTGGTTGTTTAAAATTTACAGAAGATCTCATCAACGTACAAACAGATGGTCCAATTCTAAAATACAAATTATTAATTGATTGGTTTAACTGAAGAGTCTAAACATTACGCCTGCTTGGGGACCCTTGGCTAAAGTGCATCTTTACGACTCCCGCAACGCCGTCCGTCTTAAACGCCTGCCTAATAACACGGGTCTGAGAATACAGCATGGACAGAATGGCGACTGTATCACTCGATAGTTTCCCTAACAACCCAGAAACTCAGGGGCAATAAGTCAGGCCAAACTAAATCGTCAACATGTTAAATGTCGAATTCTCCCCCCNCCCCGCCAAGTTGGGACGCTGAGTGTGAAATATTTGGGCGTCTTTGAAAATTGAAAACCTAAATCACTCCTGTATCGGACCAATCATTAAATGGTTAGAGAATTGAAAACAAAAATATAAAAATGCAAAGAATATTAAAAGTTTTAATATTTAATAAAAAGTGAACATTGGATAATCGCGTAGGATTGTTTGCATAGTGGAGGTTTAAGCATGGCGATTTAAGAAGTATGAAAGTAGTTGTATATTGTGAGACTGAGATATAATTCCATGGGGTGATACTTACAGCTATTGACAAATATTGTGAGACTGAGATATAATTCCATGGGGTGATACTTATACCTATTGACAAATATTGTGAGACTGAGATATAATTCCATGGGGTGATACTTACACCTATTGACAAATATTGTGAGACTGAGATATAATTCCATGGGGTGATACTTACACCTATTGAAAAATATTGTGAGACTGAGATATAATTCCATGGGGTGATACTTACACCTATTGACAAATATTGTGAGACTGTGATATAATTCCATGGGGTGATACTTACACCTATTGACAAATATTGTGAGACTGAGATACAATTCCATGGGGTGATACTTACACCTATTGAAAAATATTGTGAGACTGAGATATAATTCCATGGGGTGATACTTACACCTATTGACAAATATTGTGAGACTGAGATATAATTCCATGGGGTGATACTTACACCTATTGATAAATATTGTGAGACTGAGATACAATTCCATGGGGTGATACTTACACCTATTGACAAATATTGTGAGACTGAGATACAATTCCATGGGGTGATACTTA
>MUZC01000396.1:143917-155558 GCA_002072015.1 Radix auricularia | reverse complement strand
CCTCCCCCACGTCACGCATCGTCACAAAAGTGAGACCCCCCTCCCCCCCTAGGTGCGTGACGTCATTTATGGACGGCCCCTTACACCTATTGACAAATATTGTGAGACTGAGATATAATTCCATGGGGTGATACTTACAGCTATTGACAAATATTGTGAGACTGAGATACATTCCATGGGGTGATACTTACACCTATTGACAAATATTGTGAGACTGAGATATAATTCCATGGGGTGATACTTACACCTATTGACAAATATTGTGAGACTGAGATATAATTCCATGGGGTATTACTTACACCTATTGACAAATATTGTGAGACTGAGATACAATTCCATGGGGTGATACTTACACCTATTGACAAATATTGTGTCCGTGAACCTTGCTGAATGAAGTTTGTTTAACTGCGCGTTATTTTATTTCTGCTGAATTTAAAAGTGTGATCTGTTAATGAAATACTTGTCTTAACACAAATCTCGTCTATGTGAACATGTCAGTCAGCCATCGTGACTTGTACTACCAATAACTATAATTGGAGATTTCCCAATCAATCGACAAGACCGTTCCCTGACAACTCCCGTTGTTGGTGTAGGGCGATGTAAGACCGTTCCCAGTTCCCTGTCAACTCCCGTTGTTGGTGTAGGGCGATGTCTTGAAAGACTCACTAGTTCTTGTAGACAGAGACGAAGCCTTGAACCCAACCAACCAACTGTTCATCACATGGATTACACAACTTTTTAGTATCATCGCTCAGCTCAGAATAATGTGTTTTATTCAGCGGTCTTCGGAGGGCAAAGGTTGAAATCCTTAAGTGGGTGCTACATTTATTAACAATTTGTGTTGGGTCATGTTATAAATGTGTTGATGTGTTTACTTATGTCTACTAGTTTCTCATTCAGGACATGATGTCTAAATTTAATCTGCTTTAAGGAAAAGGTAGTACATGAAACGTGAAAAAGTCCTTTGGACTAATGACACATTCTTCCGAAATGGAATTGTTCAGGCTAAGAATAAAGGGATTTTTTAAATTAATACAGGGATGTATTTCAACTTTGAAGAAGTTTCTAGGTCCGACGTATGTGGTTTTTCTTTTACTTTAATAGAGTTTCGAAATTGGGCTGTATCTTCATATTTTAGGCCAATCTACACAGTGCGATCTTATTGTCCAAAGCAGTCTCTATCTTGGCTGGGATGAGAGACCATATAACCAATACTTAGTATATCCCGACTATAGTATCATATCTTCCAATCATGGCCTAGCAGTGATATATGATCAAATGTACACTTATGCCTCACTTTTATATCATATCGTCCAAAGTACACTAATGTCTCACTTTTATATCATATCGTCCAAAGTACACTAATGCCTCACTTTGATAAGTCCAATGTACACTAATGTCTCACTTTGATATCATATCGTCCAAAGTACACTAATGCCTCACTTTGATATCATATCGTCCAAAGTACACTATACCCTGGCTGTTCAATCTCATAGTAAAAAAAACGTTCAGACCTTGCAGACTTACCGTTTTGACAAAAGTGCATTCGTCTGCGTAGCGTTTTACGAGCTAATAGCCATCCTTTAATTTCTGACCACAAAGGTAAATAAAGAAATAAACTAGCGATCTGTATGCAAATGGTTTCGTACTCAGATTCTTGATGTGTTTATTTTACGGGATACAGTAAAAACTCTGTTGAGACCGCAGCTCAGACCCGTGTTGAGACTGCCCGAGTTTCTGAGATCATAAAACACACTATCGAGGAAATGCATTAAATTTATACATGGCAAAGCTCGGAGGCAATCAACTCGATGGAGTGGACCGTATGGCTCGGATATCTGAGATATGGTGGGGATAGCTGAGATATGGTGGGGATATCTGAGATATGGTGGGGATATCTGAGATATTGTGGGGATAGCTGTAGGATACAGTTGGAGTTTACTAGTTGTGTTATAGTTCTAAACGCTGCACTTTCAGGAAGGACATCAGATCATTGGTGACAAGGATCCTCAATCAGTTATAAATCGTCCAAGTTGTGGCGTGATGTCTGAGGTAAACATAGGTTTAGAGATTATGAGAAGGCTTTACATTTTAAGAGAAGAGGGTTGACTTATTTAAATGTACTGAAATATGTGTAGACAGCATTTGATGACATCAATCGTTTGGGCAATTCTTCTTTTAAAAATGTGTGTTCGTTTGTGTTTAAATATTTGAAGTTTTAAATGTGCTTTAGTATTCGATTATTTAGCTCTTTGTTCATTTTTTAACGCAATTTCCCATTGGAAAAATTGCGTTTAGTCTATATATTTGAAATGTCTGTCCTGTCTTTTCGACCTTGCACAAGCAATTGCTCCTGAACTATACCAGATAGTGGCTCGGGTCTTTGCAAATATGTCAAGGAGGTCCAAAAGATGTGCACGGCCAAAAATATCGAAAACCTTTATTGAATTACCTGGAAAATAAAAAATACAAAACCGAAAATAAATATCAGTATCTTATCAATTTCTCAGCAACCATAACATTTTCTGTTTGAAACAAACGCCAAACAATAGCCTATACTATTTAGAACAATGTTAGTGACGGATTTTTGATAAAAAATCTCTTTTCGCTCGAATCCCATAATTTTAGCAGCAATTTGTAGAAAGCAGTTGTTTGTTTACTTCCAGAATTATAGATATGAAATGACTTTTAATGTAATCTAGAATGATTTCTCTTCAATAAAAAGTCAGATTTTTTTGTTGGAAATAGTGCTTAAATAATCATTCGAGTTTTTATCACTCGCTTATGCCGGGCGATTCATTTCATTTCTGACCCTATACCTGATATTCAATTGAGCTACACTGTCACTACTGACACTTGTTACCCTTGAGTTGCACCAACACTCGTATCTCTAAATTTCGATCTTCTTCTTTGTGTATCATCGATGCAACCATTGAAGCTAAGAAACCATGTTCTTTGAGCTACACTCTGCTGTCTTGTAAACAAGAGTTGATGCCAACATCGAGTTTCTACGCCTTAGTTATGTCTCGTAAAACATGTTTAGTATAATGCGCACCGATCGGGAATATATTGTTAAAAAGTATTGTCAATAAAGTACGCAGCTTATTGCGCGACTGGAAAAGTTGTTCAATATAATACGCACCACAACACTAAAAAAGTAACATGTTACATAGAGATAAATAAAGCTAATATAAAAACTCATTAATTTAATTAAAGCAAATTCGATCGATCTGAAATTTTGGTACATCATTATTATCATCGGCACGAGTCTGCTTGCAAAATTTCAGCTCTCCAACATACGGAGGTGGGTTAAAATCGATCAAAAGTTTTTTTGATACTCAACCAGAAAAAAAAACAACATAGAAAAGGAATAGAATAGATTCTATTGTGACAGGAAAAAATTCCTGTGTCTGTTTGTGTGTTTAAGTTTTCGTGAGCTTTTCTATAGCTGTAAAAAGCTGTATAGCTATTAAAAGTGCACCTCATCAACTCTTGCACACATTGCGTATCATAAAATATGTTCAATGCCTTCTTGCCTTTAGTAGCAATCATAAGTTCCCAACGGTTAGACTGTCCATCTGCTGGTAATTTGCCGGGACAGTCCCTAAATTTCACCTCTGTCCCGGAATCCTGTCAGGGACGCAATTTGTCCCGTAATTTAGAAATTAAAAAGTTTTTGTATGAAAATTAAGTATTTTTTATGAATAAAGTCAAAAGTGATCGTTAAAATTTAAATGTCATTAATTTTTTTTTTTTTTTTGAACTTTTGTCAAGCACGTCGATCCAAATTTTTGGAAGCAAGAAAAATTATAAATTTTGCTATTTCTAAGTGTTATCAATTCAATACAATTCAAACATGAATTGCAGCATTTTCTATGATGCCATCAAGAAGAATGACAAATTTCTTGAAAAAATCCACTCAAGCGAAAAATATAATTTAAAATTTACAGTAATATTCGAAAGGGTTACCTATTAAAAATATATTGAATTTAAAGAGTTTTTAAAAAGAATAAAAAAAATTTTTTTTTAAAGAATGAATCTTTTATGATTGCTTTATGATTTAAGTGAGCTATTTAAAGAACTTTTTTAGCTTTTTTACTTATTTTTAATTTGTCCCGGAATTGAACAAAAATGTCCCGGATTTTTTAGAAAAACCTCTGGACAGTCTGCCAACGGTGTGTCGACATTGTAAACAATACATAGACTACTAACTTTTTAAAATAAAATAAAAAAAACAGTAGCAGCTACAACTTCGCATTGCTGTTCTTTTTCAATCGTAAAAACTTTTAAAAGTCTGGTCTCTAGTGCTTTACATTTTTTAAAAAAAGAGTTGTTTTGAGCACTTGATGCATTATTGGATACTTTCAGATTTAGTTTCCATCACATATTAAACCCATTAGTTGAGCTTAACTTTCATTCATTTTTTTATGTTTATGGGTAAAACAAAACAAAACTTGCGACATTAAAAGTAGAACAGTAACCAGCGTGAAGGAAGATATTTCACCTAAAAACACGTCAATTTTTTTCTAGTCATTTACCAACGATAAGATCATGTCAACCAGCAATGTCCCACATCTCCTGGTCCTATAATTTCCACGTCTGACTTATGTTAGTGGGTTTTCATGTTTTGGACATTGTTCAAATTGTGCTGCACTAATCGAGTAGATTCTATTTGTAAATCATCTATCCATACTTTCAAGTCATCAGCTTATATCATTTGGTTGGTTGTCTATTTTCTTATGGCTTATTAGAAGTTGTTATTTATAAATACTAATGTATAAATTATAACTATTTTTTAAAATCTAACTTACTAAAATTACTAAAAATTCGGCAGAGATTTATTAAAGTCTAGATATTGTACACAAATTTTAAAATGCCAACACATCAGTTTTAATTTTTAAAAAATAGTATTTACTTACGGTAATAGAATCTATGTCTAAACATTAAATCCCTGTTCATAAATACATGTTCACACACACACACACACACAATATAGTTATGCAGAAATTGGCCCGCAAAACACCAATTAAGAGTAATTTACCATCTAAACTCAAGCTTTCAATTAAATGACCACTTCTCTTCGGGCCTGTCAATTGTTGTCAACTGTGTCATTCTGTTGTCAACTGTGTCATTCTGTTGTCAACTGTGTCATTCTGTTGTCAACTGTGTCATTCTGTTGTCAACTGTGTCATTCTGTTGTCAACTGTGTCATTCTGTTGTCAACTGTGTCATTCTGTTGTCAATTGTGTCATTCTGTTGTCAACTGTGTCATTCTGTTCAGTGTCTTGATCTTCCTACAGACAAGACGTAACTTCTAGAGTTTCATCAATTCTCTTTTCCTCCCCAGCCGTGTCGGTGGGTGTCAGCTGTGCCACTCTGGTAGCCATTTCCCTGGAGCGGTTCTACGCCATCTGCCAGCCCCTGCGGTCCAGACGTTGGCAGACGTTGAAGCACTCCTACAGGGTCATCATGGCCATCTGGTTGACCTCGGTCAGTCTCATGATTCCTATAGCCGTCTTCAACAAGGAGTTCGAGCTGCTCAACGGGGCGTACGCCTGCAGGTGGGGGCAAACTGGTGTTAACATTTGTTGACAGTCGTGACAGGAGGGTGGGTCTAAGAACATTTGACAGTTTGGGGGCAAACTGGTGTTAACATTTGTTGACAGTCGTGACAGGAGGGTGGGTCTAAGAACATTTGACAGTTTGTGACAGCGAGTGGATCTAAGAACATTTTACACTTTGTGACAGGAGGGTGGATCTAAGAACATTTGACACTTTGTGACAAGAGAATCGATCTAAAACATTTGACAGTTGTTTTTTTTTAAAACAGGATAGTTGATCTAAAAAAAATTGACAGTTTTTGACAAGGAGTGGATCTAAGAACATTTGTCAGTTTGTGACATAGTTGGATGACATTTGATGATTCAAGAAATGGTTTATAAAATGTGATCATATTTTATATTGCAGTGCAGAGGCGTCACTAGAGCGGTGCGGGGGGGGGGGGTCGGCTCACTTCGGGGGACACCATCACAAGGTTTTGCACCCCAAAAAAATAATTCTGAATGTTCCCGTAATTTGGCACTTGCAGTCTCGAAGGAGGTCTTTTTGGTAAAATCGTGAGGGGTGACACTTTGAGTTGTCACACTGGGTGACACCTTGAGTTTTCACACTTGGTGACACAAACTCTAGTGATGCATCTGCTGTATGGATTTCAGTACATCGCTTTGATAATAAACGGTTGCAAATACATTGTTCAGAATTAGTTATATACAACAACAAAGTGACGTAAATTCTGCGGGAGGACTCATTTATTTTGAGGTTGTTTTTTTTATTTTTTATTATTTTTTTTTTCTATTTTTTTTTTTTAAATTTTAGAAAGGTTTTTAAAAAAATATATATTATGTCACAATGTGCGGTCAATTTATTCATCATCATTTTAGGCTTTGTCTAAGGAAAATTCCTGTCTTATCTAAGCCTAATTGAAGACCTTACTGCTAAAAGTACCTAGTCACATTTTGTTAGAATTAAATCTAAATAGTTAACATGTTTAATCTGATTTAGACCAATCTACTGCATAAATTGAAAGCAATACAACTTTACTAGGTACAATTTTTTAATAGCTTAGAAAAGTAAAATATATCCCCAAAAAGAGAAAACATAAATTAAAACATTATTATACCAAAATGTTTAATTAGTGACTTAATTTCTTTTAGCTTTAAGCTCTTAAATAATTATGACACCACCCAATTAAAGATTCTGTTAAAATGACATTTTCTCCATTCATTGCTTTTCTGAATTCTCCTCTTATTTGTGTTTGGCATTTCAGGGAAATCTGGCCAAGCCGTTTCTGGGAGTCTATGTACACAATTTTATTGGACGCGGTCCTGCTCGTAGCTCCGTTATTCCTGATGGCTTTCTCGTATGCCAGGGTGGCAAAAGAACTGTGGTCGGATGTTTGCATCTCGTCTGGGGAGCCAAGCAGCCCACTCTCAGGTTAGCAGGCACGAGTCGATGGTCGTATAAAGTAATCCTTAATTATGTGGCGGACAAAGGGAAAATTATGAATTTCAATCAAGAAAGAAAATACACTTTTGTTTTTAAAAAATATAAAAAATTTGAAGCTCATAACATGTGTTAATTTTTATATAAGTATTTAAAACAAGTTTAATGCAAATTTAAAAAGGTTAAAACAATTTATAATTTAAATGTCGAAATTCCATACATTAGTGGAGTTTTTTAGTGCTTATTATAATGTGTTGCTCTGAACTCTGAACAGCTAAGAATAAGCTCTTTTCATTTTTCCACTAGTGTTTTACAAATATTTCATTCAGAAGCGGCCTAGGGAACTGGAGGCCCTAGGTGAAGTGGATTTGGTGGCCCTAAATGTAATAGAAACATAAAGTAATATGGAAAGATTCCTGTGCGAGGCCCCCACTAATGATGAGACTAATCACAGGCCCTAGGTGGCTGCCTAGTTTGCCTATGCCTAAAGCCGGCCCTGCTTCATTATTTACTGCGTTAATCAAACGTACTAAACTACAGAAACAGTCATGTTGCGATTAGTTAAAGGCATTTATACAAAATTAGGTCACGTAAATCTATTTGAAGCCTATAATCTTAGTTTTAAGATTCTCATGACTAAAGTAGGTCACGTAAATCTATTTGACGCATAGAATCTTAGTTTTGAGTTTCTCATGACTAAATTAAGTCACGTAAAACCTATCTGACGCCTATAATCTTAGTTTTAAGTTTCTCATGACTAAAACCATCTATCAGAAATTCTCGAGATGCTGCCGTGCTCTAAGAGTGTTGGTGAGTAACCTCCCCTTCCACATGTAACCTTCACAACACACGATATTCAATATCAATATTGATTGGTTTCACTATTTTAATGCACTTTTCATGCACATAGTATTTTTGCATGATCAGAATTTAAAAAAAAATTAATAATATTTTTTTTAAAACACATATTCGCTGTGATGTATTTGTATTTTCGCTAAAAGCAAATGCTAAATTCACAAAACTAGTAGCTAAACAATAGAAGAATGGTCTTCAGTTGCGTTCCTTGAATGGGTTCAGGTGAAGCATCATCACACTGTGAAGGTTATGACGTCCCGCAGATTTCCTGTAACACTTCAGAATTACGTCTTTCTCTATATTATACTTATATCGATGTTTCTGTTGACTCTGTGTGTAGTTAGAATGCCGAAACCTTGTATCCTAACGTACAATGGACTGTTCCGGTGTGGCCTCTTTGTGAAGTTAGAATGCCGAAACCTTGTATCCTAACGTACAATGGACTGTTCCGGTGTGGCCTTGAACACGCGGCTGTTTATGTCTCTCACAATCTATGACGTCATTGTTACACTACATTAATTTAATTACATATTTCCAAACATCTTTCAGACTGACTCGCTGTTAAAATCTATGCCTGTTCTTAGGCTCAATCTTAATCATTATTTTAAGCATGGCTTTCTCTTATTTTAACAACAAAGAGAGATGTAATCAAATGTATTATGCTTTAATTATTTACCATCAATGGAAATATATCTTAAATTTTTTATCTTATCTTATCTGTTACAATGTACGGGCATTACTTCCTTCCCAATCAATACTTTTGAAAATTCTCTAAAAAGTTACCACGAAAACAATTTTTTTTTTAGAGATTATGATTACTTTAAATAAAATATTATTTTATGGAAATTATAATTAATTTCCGTAAATTATTATTTTATTTTATTTATATTTTGAGAGCGGGAAAATATCCAGACAATTTATTAGAGAGTAAGAAATTAATCAAAGCAGTTCGTTAAAGTATCTGTAAATATATCAAAACGTCCTAGTGATAATAAAGTTTCAAATTTATTGAGATGTGAGTTCATGTTCAAAGGTTAACTTTTCATGACCTTTCTGCTGGGGGCATGAGGAAGAGGCATGCATCTTATCTCATTGTTAACTTGGCGATAGCTAAACTTTTCCTGTGGTGACTGTCCTCTGAACTGTAACCTTTAACCTCTTATGTCATTATACAGTGTTTATATCAAATAATCATGTATTTATTAGTTGCACGCTTAGATATGCTAATATTTATTTATATATAACATAATAGAGCATATACCTGATTCAGTTAAGTCTCTTTCGGTATTTCTCTTTTTATCTTTTTCCGTCTTTCTTTCTCCCTCTCACCCTCTCTCTCTCTCTCTCTCTCTCTCTCTCTCTCTTTCTCTCTTACCCCCTCTCTCCCTTTCTCTCTCTCTCTCTCCATCTCTCTCTCTCTCTCTTTCTCTCAGTCTCAAAGCTCGATTGTTCATATTTGTTTCCTAAATATCAAGATATTGTGAAAGTTACTGAGTGTGTCTCATCGTGTCTATGTACTATCTCACCTTAAAGATCGAATGAGGCTATTACCTTTACTAGCCTTTACGTTTTTATTTATTTTTATTTTATTTTTTTTTAAAAATTTTTTTGTATATGTGACATCATATCATTAAAGAAGAAAAACGTTTCACTTATTTCAGATAAATGTTTTTATTTTTATTTAAAGAAAAACTTACTTTAATTATTTTTGGAAGAGGGACATAAGGAAGTGACTAAAAGGGCACTCATTATAGTTGGGTTTTTTTTTACAGTTACGTGCAATGTTCCCTCTAAGGTTCGTTGGTTTGTGTGCAAAACAAAACAAAAAAATTGTACATTTCATTTTTGGTCCAATATTTTATACGCCATAAAAATAGATATTATATTACACTTCAATTTTGCTGTGCGGTTATCCTTAAATGCTGCGCGGCGTTGGTCAGAAATATGTGCAGCCGCGTAGCTTAACGGGAACATTGATTACGTGTATGAAGAACGACGGTTAACACTTGTCATATTATATCAACAGAATCGGAGCCACAGCGTTTCGACGGCAAGGATCGGCAGAACGGCTTCGTCACCCCCATCAACCAGTCGCCGCTGATCAACCGTAGACACGACATTGCACGGAGCGCCTCCTGCGAGTCGTCTGGGGGCCGGCATCAGCTCCACGTGCTGCGGCCGGCCTACAACTGCCGCGTGCTGGCCAACAAGAAGCGGGTCATCAAGATGCTGTGCGTGGTCGTCCTCGAGTACTTCGTCTGCTGGACGCCGATCTTCCTGGTCAACTCGTGGATCGTGCTGGACTACACGAGCGCCAGGGACCACGTGACCCCACTGCTCAAGACGACCTTCCTGCTGCTCGCCTACCTTTCCTCCTGCGTCCACCCCATCACCTACTGCTTCATGAACAGGCGTTTCCGGCAGAGCTTCGCCGATGCCTTCAGGTGTTGCTTCAAGGGTAAGGTCACGGTGCCCAGTTTCTACAGCGAGGCCTCGCACGCCAACGGTAGCTCGGGTAAAGTGGCGCACGGCAAGACGTACGTAGGTCGGAACATAAAGATAACTTGGAAGAGGCCGGCTTGATTTTTTAAGCGTTGCCCGCGCTTGAAGAGGTGGCCTTAGTTTGTTGCGGACGAATGGTAGTCGATGTTACTGTTACGCTTGTCTAATGCTGGTTGTGTTAGGCACGGTGTGTTTTAACTTATCTTAGCTATTAAAAAATACGGATTTTTTTAAACAAGAAAACGAAACAAATATTATAATTCTAAAAAAAAAAAATGAAAACAAAAATATCATTAGAAATTTGAAATGTGGTTAATTTAAGTTTTAAGATTTCGTTTCAAATGTTTATTTGGATGATCAATCATTTTAATATAGAAACCAATTCCTGTATAATAAGACACCTATTCACATATTAAGAAATTCCTCGCTGTGCAATATGAAACAAATGAATGTATGTTTGTATAGTAATCAACATAGATGATCATTTGAATGAATAGCGTGTTGATTTGACATTGTAGGCTTGTCACGTGACGATGCATGAATGCCCAGAAAACATATTTGGTTGATGGCGAGACTACTTAATAATTATCGTATGTATGACGTAATAGATTAACACTCTACAAGTTAATACCATCTTACTTGTTGGCACTGAGTACAAGTTAATACCATCGTACTTGTTGGCACTGAGTACAAGTTAATATCATCTTACTTGTTGGCACTGAGTACAAGTTAATACCATCTTACATGTTGGAACTGAGTACAAGTTAATACCATCTTACTTGTTGGCACCGAGTACAAGTTAATACCATCTTACTTGTTGTTGGCACTGAGTACAAGTTAATACCATCTTACTTGTTGGCACTGAGTACAAGTTAATACCATCTTACTTGCTGGCACCAAGTACAAGTTAATACCATCTTACTTGCTGGCACCAAGTACAAGTTAATACCATCTTACTTGCTGGAACCAAGTACAAGTTAATACCATCTTACTTGCTGGCACCAAGTACAAGTTAATACCATCTTACTTGTTGGCACCAAGTACAAGTTAATACCATCTCACTTGCTGGCACCAAGTACACGTTAATACCATCTTACTTGCTGGCACCAAGTACAAGTTAATACCATCTTACTTTCTGGCACCAAGTACAAGTTAATACCATCTTACTTGCTGGCACCAAGTACAAATTAATACCATCTTACTTGCTGGCACCAAGTACAAATTAATACCATCTTACTTGCTGGCACCGAGTACAAGTTAATACCATCTTACTTGTTGGCAC
>MUZC01000396.1:113442-136475 GCA_002072015.1 Radix auricularia | reverse complement strand
CGTCACATTGAGGAATGGGTCTAAGTTTCGTCTCGTGACGCGGGGGCAGGGGGAGAAAATCAGCCGAAATCACGTAACGTCATTTATGGACGGCCTCTTAATTAACTTAATGATATGATGGTTTTTATAAATTAATAAGCATGAATAAATAATTGTAATTGAAACGAGGTACATTGTAAAAGGTGGGGAACAATTTTACCATTGTATGCCCTATTTATGTAAGCAGTAATAAAAGAGGCCGCATAAGGTGATAAACCTATAAATACACATTTATAAAAATACAAGATACTTTTTTTGAAGGCCACAGTTATAGAGTCACAGGTCCCCCCACCCCAAATGAGACAAAAGATATGCCAAATTTACACCCCAAAACATTAACAATTAATATGCTTTTATTTTTTATTTATAAATATATGATTTTTTAAAAATAAAAATAGAAATTGTATACATCAGTATGTAAACATTTTTTTAAAATTATTTATAAATTTATATAGCTAACTTTCATAGTCGAAAAATTGTTTATTATGTTATCAAAATTTATATTATTTGTAATATGTTCTATGGACAATATTGCAAGTTTTTGTAGTCTTAAATCAGTTATTGAGTGAAAAAAAAAATTTCAACTTCAGTTTGGAGAAGCTCCTTTCACAACTAGATATACTGATAGCAATTGTTGAAAAAAAAATCTTAGCAAAATTGTAATGTTGGATAAAGAATTTTCCAATATTTTAATGGATCAATTTCACCTCTTTTTAAAAAAAAAAAAACATAATGCCTCTTCTTGTAGTGTAGGTACAGCCAGGGCTGAACTTAGGCTCCTGCAACCTATGCGGTCGCAGGATGCCCAGCGCTTGCATAGGCCCAAACTATCTTAATTTTCACTTATTATCCTTATTAATACCTTATCCCTACCCAAACTGGGGCCCACGCAATCAGTTTCGCATACTAAGCTGCATAGGGGCCCGCAATAGCTAAGACCGGCCCCGTGTACTGCCATAAAAACCTGGATCCTTTCTCTTTCAATATCGAACATTTCTTTATCAATGTAAATAAAGAAATTTAATTGATGTTCAAATTCTTCATTTAGAATCCTAGATGGTATAGTATTATACACGAATATTTTCTTGCAAGGACATGTAACTCATCACCTCGTTCTTTTATTTTCTTTTATAATTACATCTATGGATAAAAACATTTCTCGTTGTACTTCTTGCTCTAAAGATAGAACCACGTCTTCTGAATCTTCCCCACTCATATTTTTCTCCTTTTAACTTGGTATCTCGTCGATATTTCCAACTCTCTGTAACAGCGTTCTGTACAGTGGCGTCGCTAGGGGGGTGCGGAGGGGGCGGGCCGCCCCGGGTGTCACCATCAGGGGGGTGACACCAGACCATAAAATTCTATATATTCCCGTTATTTGGCACTGGAAAACACGGAGGAGTTCTATGGATTAAATCATGAGGGGGTGGCACCATGAGCTACCGCCCCGGGTGACACCTTGAGCTACCGCCCCGGGTGACACCAACCCTAGTGACGCCTCTGGTTCTGTATTAGCACATTTCTTTGTTTCATCAAATGGGTTTGCATAGTTTGCATTAATTTAAAAAAGGCGGGTTCCCACAAATTTAGACACCATAGAAAAGTAAAAGATTGCCATTAAATGAGTAAAATTCCAGCATCTGATCTCGTGTTACTAGTTACTTCAGATGTCAATTTTCCAAGACGCTTGAAATTTTTAAGTATGTCTTTTTCGGATTAACGGAGAAATAAATAATCATTCATTTTTAATGAATAACCGTATTTTAATGAAAAATACAAGATATATGTGTTACTTTAATGCACACAAAAAAACAACAAAGTAAATTTAATTTTTAATAAGTTACCTTATAATAATTTTATAAAACCTGAAACTGTAATATAATTTACTACTTGCAATTTAAACACAATATTTGAACGTTTATGTCAGGTAGGGTACTTGTTAGCGCATCATTCTGCGAATGTCGAAATTCTACGCTAAAACTGTCTGTCGTGCGACATTAATACTACATATATTCGGACCAGCGGTGACGTGTTGTTTTTTGTGAAGTTTTCTTATAAAAGCGTCATCTGTGACGTATACCACTTAATTTTGCAAACAAATAGTTACATTTTTTGAGCAATTTTAAAACTGTTCTGCGTTAGTTATAGCAACCACTATGTAATCAAACAAATGTTGCACGAATCCATTCATTCAAGCTCAAAATTGAGATTCTTTTTGTTTCACTATGGTTTTCCCCCTTCAAAAGAAAAGGGGTGGTTTTCGGAAAGGGTTGGGTTTTTTTTTAAGTGCCCACAAATGCCGCCCTTTGAAAGAGTGCCGCCCGGGGCGGACCGCCCCCTCCGCCCCCCCCCCTAGCTACGTCACTGTATGGGGTTGGAGAAGGGGGTTGAAAATAGAAAACTTTATAATACTGTCGTTTAAAAAATAATTTATTCTCTTAACAACAAATTTATGAGGGGATTGTTTTTCCAATAAAAACTTCAAATTACAATTATAAAAATATTATTTGCAAGCCCAAAGGGTTACACAAAAGTATTGGGAGAAATCAAATCCTGGCAGCTAATCGAGAGTTAATATTATAATTTTTTTTAATAAAAAAAGCTATTTATGGAAATAATACTTTGGAATTAAGGAAATATCATAAAATCAAATTCATTCAGGTCATTGTTTTGTGAAGCTACGATTAACGTTAATGTCATTAAAGAAATAATTACTAAGTTACCTCCAGTTACGTCTAACTAATGCTGCTGTCGTTACTGAAGTAACACCCCAGTTACATTGAATAACAATTACGGGCGTTACTGAAGTAACACCCCCAATTACCTTGAATTACAATTACTGCCGTTACTGAAGTAACACCCCAATTACCTTGAGTTACGATTAACGCTACTGCCGTTATTGAAGTTGCTGATGTCATTAATGTTGACCGGATGTCCCTTGTTGGCCAAAGTGCTGACCAAGTCTTTAAGCTGCAGGAAATTCTTGCTGTTGTTGTCGCCGTCATTGCTGGCATTGTTCGCGGTGCCGCCAACCGTTCCTGTTGTTGTGTTGCTGCTGGAGTTGTCTGTTATGTTGGTAGTTGCCGAGGTAGCGTAGTAGTGGGCATATGTCACACTGATGCGTGTCCCGTAAATGACTTTCCCGTGCATCGAGTTGAGAGCCTGTTAGATGTCACGTACGAAAAGAAAAATTGTGATCGATTAGATAGTAGACTATTTTTAACAGTGAAAATAAAAAATAAAAAATGAAATAGATTCCTCAGAATGCATTTGTTTTGTCTAGTTAGCATTATAACGGTCAATTTCGTACTGCAGTTTTTTTTTATTTTGGTTTTGGCCCTTACGTTCAAGTACTCACCTTAGTTGCATCCGATTGCTCTTTATACGTCACATAGCCAACCCCTTTAGACCTTCCGTCGTAAGTTTTTAAAAGCTGAATATAGACGGTTTCTTTATTAAATTATATCATTTTTTTCATGCCTTATATATTTCTGTTAGAAAAATAGATGCCTATATTAATTCTAGGAAATTGACTCAAAAGAGATTCTTTAAAATTTAGCAAACCATTATGTTTCACACATAATATCTTGTCTTACATTACATCAAGGCGTCACACCACTATTACCTCGGCTTGTAAGACCGGTCCGAATCTTTCAAACTCTTTCCTCAGTCGTACTTCGTCCACAATGTCACGGAGGTTTCGAATACAAATCCTCAAGGAGCTGGCAGTGTTGGCGTTGTTGTGACGCCAATCCTGAGACAGAAGAGACAGCAACGGTGACAGCATGGGCGTAGGCAGGGGGCAAGGGGGCATTTGCCCCCTCCCCCTACATTTCAGAAAAGTGTCATAAATTTGTTTCAATAAAACTGAACTAGATTCCCTGCAAGTTAATTACAGTGTACACATATCAAACATAAAAAAGAATTATATCTGCAAGTATAACTAATTACATTACTGATTGTTGTAAATAAATTTTCTGTCCCATTTTTAGCAAAAATACGCCAGCATTTATATTTATGTGTCCTTGTAGTTTCACATACCAAACAAACAATTTGATTTGTTTTTTTTTCGCTGATTACTTTCTCGAAAAATACTTTAATTGATTTAATTGTTCCTATTGTGGTTCGTATAGCATTCACATTATTTAAATCCTCCATGACAAGATTAAGTTTATGTGAACTGCAATGTACGAATCATGCTTTTGATGTTTTTTTCTTCTAATTATTGCTTGGATTCATCCTTCTTTACATGCCATTTTAGAACAACCGCAGCATCCTTAACCAATAAGCCTTGTCATATCAGATGCAAATTCTAATGAATTTTAATGATGATGTTGGATAAACCTGCAGCTGTTCTACAGACAATTGAAATTTATCCCAGGAATTTTTCTGTGACCATCATTTTTCCATTTTGTTCTTTGACAAATCTAACACCAAGTTACAACTACTCAATGCCTAAATGTCATTTGACTCGTCGGCAAGTATAGAAAACGCAAATGAATTATTGCCTTCACGAACAATGTCTTCAAGCTAAAGAGACCCATACCTTTCGATAAATTATAATGATTTGCATGGTTGCCGAGATATACTTGGCACTGCAAGAAACATTTGACAAATGATTACCAAGAACTTCATCTCCAGATTTCACGAAACTAACAGGTCATAAAAAGTACCAGAATTTAATTCCTTTCCACGAAGTGCTAAATCATGCATGCTGCAAATTAGGATTGTAGAAATTTACATTTTGCTACTACTTCAGTACAGGGAAAATAATTCACCGGTGCGTGATGCGATGAAAACATTCAAACTAAAAAGTGTTTTTAAAAAACACTGCTGTAAGGCAATCATTCTAAAAACAAAATTGATTCTGAACATACGCATGCAATTTTCAAGATTAGGGCAAGAGTTTGAATTAATAGTTTGACTTAATAGTAATAGAATTATTATAAGCTCAGATATGGGGTGGACAGTAAACCATTTTAATCGATGTCACTGTGTGAGATAATTAGGCGTGTAGACACATTGTTATGTCAGTAATCGATACTCGAAGGATAATTTCTAATGCCATTGTTACCAACCGCTTCTGACTTATTGTGTCGTTGCTACAAACACCAACACTCACGTTCTTATGGTCGTCGTTATCATATCTAAAGTTGCAGTCTCTCTGTCGCTGTGTCCTTGTCATCGCAGGCCCTGCATAGAGTGTGCGCCCATCCAACACCAGACCGTTCAGTTTGTTCACAGCCTGTATCGTAGAAAAGACACGTCAAAAACATGACATCTGGATGACATCAAACATTTGAAATGTTTCTTGCTTGAAACTTACTAAAAACAACCATGGTCAGGGTCTAATAGGTGTAACTGTTATCTGTGTAACGTTTCTAGTTGGACCTCTTTCACTTTTTATAGGCGTGTTACTGACAAATTGCAACTTGCATTAAATCACATAAGTCCTTCATAACGTATTAAACTTTAATCCAACACTAAGAATATATACATCTTATACATCAGTGAAATCAGTTGAGTGTCCTGCCATCTTTCTCTTACCGCTTCCCACTCACAACTGGCGCATTGCCTCTTGGGATTCATCCGTCACGTGATATCTCTCTCTCTCTCTCCTCTCTCTCTCTCTCTCTCTCTCTCTATCAATCATATCTTAATTACTATCACGTGACAATAGGTCTTTTAACCTTGTCAATGTATGTACAAGTGTACAGGCGGGCAGGTCATTTAACCTTGTCAATGTATGTACAAGTGTACAGGCGGGCAGGTCTTTTAACCTTGTCAATGTATGATCAAGTGTACAGGCGGGCAGGTCTTTTAACCTTGTCAATGTATGTACAAATGTAAAGGCGGGCAGGTCTTTTAACCTTGTCAATGTATGATCAAGTGTACGTACCCGTTGTGCTGCATCCGAGTCAGTAAAACAAGCAAAGCCAAAGCCCTTAGATATCCCATACTCGTCTACCATTACCTGCAAGAGAGATAAGAGCTGTTCAATGTTGGTACATACTAGAACGGGGGTGGGCAAACATTTTAGGGTGAGGGCCGCATTCGTAACATATTAAACGTCAAGAGCCAAACCTAAACAAACTTTAGCATCAACTCAAGTAAAAACATCCATCTTTAACATAAATTTATTGATTTTTTAAAATCTTACTTCAGGCGTCCGCCGCCTGCGGCCCACGGGCCGTAGTTTGCCCACACCTGTACTAGAACTTCCAAAACTTAATTATGTATAACATTGCCCCAACAGAGACTAACAGAAAGGCTAGTTACTAACAGGTAGGAAAGAGAGACTAGCCACTTACAGGTGGGAATGGGAGAGTAGCCACTAACAGGTGGGAATGGGAGGGTAGCCACTAACAGGTGATAATGGGAGGGTAGCCACTAACAGGTAGGAAAGAGAGACCAGCCACAAACAGGTGGGAATGGGAGGGTAGCCACTAACAGGTGGGAATGGGAGGGTAGCCACTAATAGGTGGGAATGGGAGAGTAGCCACTAACAGGTGGGAATGGGAGAGTAGCCACTAACATGTGGGAATGGGAGGGTAGCCACTTACAGGTGGGAAAGAGTGACTTGCTACAAACAGGTGGGAATGGGAGAGTAGCCACTAACAGGTGGGAATGGGAGAGTAGCCACTAATAGATGGGAATGGGAGAGTAGCCACAAATAGGTGGGAATGGGAGAGTAGCCACTAACAGGTGGGAATGGGAGTGTAGCCACTTACAGGTGGGAAAGAGTGACTTGCTACAAACAGGTGGGAATGGGAGAGTAGCCACTAATAGATGGGAATGGGAGAGTAGCCACAAATAGGTGGGAATGGGAGAGTAGCCACTAACAGGTGGGAATGGGAGGGTAGCCACTTACAGGTGGGAAAGAGTGACTTGCTACAAACAGTTGGGAATGGGAGAGTAACCACAAACAGGTGGGAATGGGAGGGTAGCCACAAACAGGTGGGAATGGGAGGGTAGCCACAAACATGTGGGAATGGGAGAGTAGCCACTAACAAGTGATAATGGGAGGGTAGCCACAAACAGGTTGGAATGGGAGGGTATCCACAAACATGTGGGAATGGGCAGTTAGCCACTAACAAGTGATAATGGGAGGGAAGCCACTAACAGGTAAGAAAGAGAGACTAGCCACAAACAGATGGGAATGGGAGGGTAGCGCTAACAGGTGGGGATGGGAGGGTAGCCACTAACAGGTGGGAAAGGGACGCTAACACTCAGACAAGTTTCTACCTTTGCACTGGTGACTTCACCAAACTGCTTGCACAGTTTCCACAGCTTAAAATCATCCAAGAGGTCCTTAAAATTCTTAATGAATACATTCGTGAAGCGACTGTTGGCGTTATTCATTCGTTTCAGAAACTCACTTGAATATCTGGAGGGCAGAGGAAAGCATCTTACAGTTACATCGTTGCAAATTTCTTTTTATTTTAATTTTATGTATTTATGTTTTTTCATATTGGGTTTTAAATAAGTTGTGTTTATTTAAAACTAGCGTAGAAGGTCACAAAGTTGGAGGCTAATCTATGTTAACATGACTGATGAACCGGAAATCCAATGTTTTTGGTGATCTTTATCTTAAGGTCTAAGAATGAAACAGAAAAAGTTTTACATAATATAACAGTATCATGAAATGATGTAATTGAGTAAGTAATGCCAGAAAACTTATTAGAGAAACAGCACACCTATCATTAAGATAACTCACTTGTATCCTGTGGGTGCCTTAGCTTCGCCCGAGTCTTGGATAGCCAAATTCTGTCAATGAACAACAAATTGAGATAAATATTTCGTGGACGCTTAAAATCATTTAAACCTGAGAGATATATGTTCCAAGTTCTATAATCCAGATTAGAAAATAGAATTCCGGATACTGGTCGTCACACTTTATTTCCGTCTTATTGTCTATAACCGCCTGAGGAATGTCGACTTATTAATAGTTATTTTATTTTTTATTTTTAATGCAACTTAAGTGCCATACTCTGAAATATAATAAATCGATAATTATTTAGTTTCGAAATACTTTAAATGTGTAGTTTTAAACACCCAAGTGTTGAAATCAATAATCTTACGTGCTAGAATCGAGATATTTCTATCCATTTATCTGTATTAATCATTCTATAACCTGTGTTTGTCTATTATTACAGTTAGTTTATTCGTCTAATACACGATTGTCTATGTCTGTGGACTTTTCCAATCTTGTGTCTATTTTAAGAAAGACTGACCTTAAAAGCCATACTGTAACTCTCGATAGCCTCAACAAGGGTTTTGGCGTCGACGAATCCCTTGCTGTTGTTCCCCGTACAACAGTGATGGTGGTAGCAGCTGCAGTCGCCACCTTTCTGGAGCCAAGGGTTCCTCGTCGACTTCATGATCCTCATGGGCTGACCTTCAAGTAGTTCATAGTTAAGCGAACGGTAGGCTTTCTCAGCTGCAGCGAAAAGACCACCGAAAATTCTTTAGCGCCTGCAGTCTAGACCATCACTAGAAAGTCTATGACCTCTTTTATAAATAAACATTTCCGATGGTAGATGTTCTTAAACCATACAGATAAGCGGATATTACGTTGTTGAACATTCTCCTGTCAATCAAATATTTGTTAGATTTCGGTCCAAGAAAGGGGCTTGAGATAGAGGCAGAGAAAGGGAGGAAGAGAAGAAGAGCGAGAGAGAGAGAAAAAAAAAAGAGGAAGAACTAGAGAGCAATGGGGAGAGAGGAAATTAAATTTAAGCTCTATAATAAAATGTGCCTACCTTCGGCTGGATTTTCAAAATTGACATATGCATAACAAAGCGACTTTCCTGTCACCCAGTCCCGGCACAACTTCACTGATGTTACTGTACCCAAAGGGGCGAATTTCTTGTATAATATAACCTGAAAGTGAATACAGTTACAGGATTGTATAACCTCTAACCTCTAGTCGACACATTCCTTGTGGTTGATAAAAAACATGGTGTGTTCACAAAGGAAGGATGCATGTGAATAACTACACATAATTCAATGTTCAGCCTGAAGGCGCACGTCAAGACATTTTAGCTTCTTTCTTTTAGGAGAACTACATAAATTTGACCGAGCGGGGATCCATAGTTTAAATGTATCCGGTCAATAAATATAGAGATAGAGTATAGAAGTATGATAAAATTTGAAGTAATAACATTGGTTGACGTGGATGTGATAACAGATACTGAACGCTCATCTCTTCTACCGAACTTCTTTATGGCTGTACGTGATCGGATTGAGTGATCGATCTTAGAAAAATATTTGATTCGTATTTATTCTTCAGGCTATTTATCGACTGTTAATGACAATCAAGGGGCGTAGATGATGAAAGTTACTTTAATTATAATATAAATTATGTTTTTAACACTCGAATTGCATGTTATTTAATCTATGCCTCGCAGTTAATCTAACAGAAAACATTTGCGGTGTTAAAAATCGCATTCTAAACTAAAATTTTCCGTTGATAATTTTTAATAGATGTACCTAATTCCTCTCGTGAATGTGGGGGGGGGGGGGGGGGGGGGGAATTTTGCTAGACAAGTTGAATGGACTGTTTGGCAAATTCAAAATGTAAACTTTGAAATGGCAGAAGATCTGTTTACAGTTTTTTTTTAAAAAATAACATCTCTAGCTTCCCTTGAACCGTTGTCAGGCCCCTAACCCTTCAACACAATACAACAGCGAGGCAAGACTTATTCCCTTTATCACCTACCTCATTTACGTGAGGCAGTAGCTCGCCAACAAAGAGCGAAGCAGCAGACATGTTGGCCAACATGGCCGCTAAGTCTTGAGTCGTCGACGTTGTCGATGTCATAACGTCTGGTTGTAGAGGCCAACGGATCCCTTGAGCTAAGGTTGTTGTCTTTTCATTCCAGCAAAGAAAAAGGCAAGAACTTTATCTCACTTGATGCTTTTCTTTTTTGGGTTTTCAAAAAAAAGTCCAAAGATTTCGAGCGTTGTCCCTCTTTCAGCAATGTTTTCTCAATTTATGGGACAGTGACGTCATTTTCCCCTTGGCGACCAATCGATATCTAAGTGATGAGTTTGCGTCACTGACACCAAGAATGCGATTCGCAGCGGCGCAGTGCGAATGGATCGCTAATCTGACATTTTCCCTAAACACTATGTGGTGTGCATTTATTGAGATCTTGTTGTATTGGCGTGTGTATTTGTTGATGCCGACATTCGTACAGTATCCAAAAAAAAAAAAATGAAGTAAACATTATTTTATAGAGTCGAAATGCATTTTTAGAATTCGATTTTTTTTTTTAAAAAAAAGGTTAGATTTTTATTATTTTTTAAATTTCAATTTAATTCATATGCATCATGTTTTTTAACGTAATTATTTAAGAAGGCATAATGATTTTATATACTTGTGCTATTATTTTTAGTGATCATAATGCTTCCTATCAATGTTGAGTCTGTCTTTGCAAATAAATATGTGAAGTCGTGCATTCGTTGGGTAATTAGATACACGCAAACGCGTTAATTTTTACCTCAATTGATCCTTTTGGGCATTATTCCATTATTCCACTCGCCAATCCTCCAGGAATGTTGACATAACAGAAACGAGCATCGCCTGATTTTAATTTTAAAAATTATTAGTCAGCCTTGGCCTTGTCTTAGTCTAGGTGGGACAGGTATGGGTTTAAGTTTGAGCAACCCATTATGTATGTTAAATATCATCATCAGCCTAGCCAATCTGTCATCTTAATTTCGTCAGTCTTCCTTGTTTGCCATTTAGTTGGAAATTTGCTCACCTGTCAACGCCATTGACCGTACAAACATTTAATGTCACAAAGAAACAAACATTTAATGTCACAAAGAAACAAACACTTAGTCAACTTTATTCGTTGTATCTCAATTTGGATTTTTAAAAAATCAATATTAAGTCGAGTAGAAATTTCACGTAACCTCCCTCGATTATTAAAATCACTTGACAAGTTTGTATCCCATGACTGATCTGTTCTTAACATCACTGATCTTTATGTTGCATCACAACTTGCGTCCTCTGAAAGTAAGTACTAATTATATTCTATAAGTGTTGGAGCTGTTACAATTACACACACAAACTGAGACACTTACAAAATTTTAAAATACATATGATTTGTCACACTTGCCATGTATCACTGTACCATTCTTTTATTGATCGTGAGCGAAACCAGATTCACAATTTACACTCAATTCCACGGCCCGCTGTGATTTTTAAAAAAAAAATGTATATATAATTAGTGTGCTCGTTGATCTAGCGGTAGCGCGCTTGACTGTCGTACCGAGGCAAATGAGACTTGCGGCCATGGGTTCGAGCATCGGTGCTGGCAAGGCAACACCCACGGGGCATTGTGCTTGCCACACAATCCCCTGCTCGTTAGATGTGGCTCAATGAAAATTGTAAACGCCCTCACTTGCCCTCACAGGCCTTCATGTTCTGAAAAGTGGTTATTATTATTATTGTATATAATTATTATTGTGATCACTACTTCTACTTCTACGACAAATGCTATCATTATTTATTATTGTTGTTATTTACGAGATAACTATTTAATTGGTGTAACTAGAAATGGAGCATTGCAAAGGGTGGGTGGGGTGTGGGGATAAAAGTGAATTAGTTCAAAATTGACACCCCGTCTTTGTGTGGGAACATGTTCACCTTCATTTTTATTGGCTGGGGCAACAAATGACGTGGGTGGGACTATAGTCAATACCATTCATTGAGTCGTGTAGCTTTTTTTGTTTATGTAAAGCTTTACAAACCACACATTATTAATTGGCGCTCCCTTGTAACGCTTAGTATGGGTTGAAAATTTTAATGGTTAAAAAAACAAAAACTGTTGCTGCTAAAAGTGAAATGTGAACCTCGCTTATAAATTGTTTGTTAGATATTTTTCTTTTCGCTCATGTGCAACACGAACAGAAAAGGTCTCTTAGTTGTAGTAGCTTGTCCGTCTTGTCACTTACATGGTGGTTTTCAAAATTATCATTGTCGTATACAAATACTGAATTAAAATGATGTTGAGTTGGAATAGTTATTAACATAATTCATTTATCCTTGAACTCCGTAGAACTGGTTTTGACTTTATGCGGCATCGTCCTCATATCAATGCTGCTTTAGCCCAACCATGACAATTACGAATGATAAAAAAACAAGTGTAAATGCGCAAACCTATTTTTCCTGTTCCATGCGAATCACACTAGCAACATTCAAAATTCGAATGAAAATGTTTAACCCATGGATAAGCGTAAGACGCAATAATCTTCTGTGTTTAAAGAGTGTCTGCAATGTTTAAGTTAATTTAAGTTATTGACCAATATAAAAAAAAAACATTAGTTAAACTAACAAGGCTGAGCGTACTTGGTCACACTTTAAAAGAAGTCAACTATTTCGCGTCATTCTAGCCGAGGAGCGAAGGATGTAGAAGACTACGAGCAGGTGAGCTAGGAGAAAGAACCAAAATATTAGGAAAGCACGGAACAATTGTGTCAAAGCTGTGGTAAAGACTGCCGCTCAGTCTTACTAAGAAATGTAAACCAACCAAACGATATTGCACCATCGTCTCAGAAGACGGAAGTATTCCTGCGATTATTTCGCGATTTATATCTTTAACAATAAAAACTATCTATATCTACATAAATTAGAACTGACCCGAACACACCATGTCTTTTGGTCTTACTCACATTTTTTCCATATCTTTAGATTTTTCCTACAGATTTTCTTAACTATAAGAACTTTGACAGCCTGCAAGGCACAAGCCGATCTAAAATAAACAAAGATGATTTCAGAGGCGATGGCGATAGATTGTCCACACGCTACGAAAATCACCTTCCAACAAAACAAGGAAAACTCTGTACTAAAACTCTCGGGGAAGGCGGAAGAGAGGTCACCCAAGAAACACTTGAAGCGGAGAGGAGGGGGGCACACATCAAGAAACTTGGCCATACATGGAAGAGGCTAGAGATGCCTGGAGAGACTGGCCCAGGATAGAGATGCCAGGAGAGACTTGCCCAGGATAGAGGTGTCTGAAGAGACTGTTCCAGGATAAAGATGTCTGGAGAGACTTGCCCAGGATAATGATGTCTGGAAAGACTTGCCCAGGATAAAGATGTCTGGAGAGACTTGCCCAGGATAAAGATGTCTGGAGAGACTGGCTCAGGATAGAGATGTCTGGAGTGACTGGCCCCAGGATAGAGATGTCTGGAGAGACTGGCCCAGGATAGGGATGTCTGGAGAGACTGGCCCAGGATAGAGATGCCTGGAGTGACTGGCCCAGTATAGGGATGTCTGGAGAGACTGGCCCAGGATAGAGATGCCTGGAGTGACTGGCCCAGGATAGGGATGTCTGGAGAGACTGGTCCAGGATAGAGATGCCTGGAGTGACTGGCCAAGGATTATGATGCTTGCATGACTCTTGTTAATGCCATCTATGCTTGGAAGGAAAGCAGACATCTAAATGATTGACTTCCGATTTCCAAGGACGATAAGGCCGAAAAAAGAGGAGTAGTTTATCTTCCACTAATCTTGAAGTATAACAAGGTTCTAATAATGCATAAGGCAAATAATTCTAATTTAGAAATACATCAAAAATTAATCTAATTAAACATTCAGATAGACATAGTAATAAAACATTTTTCTACTCCGCATGCAAGAACAAACACATAGAAAGTCATGTTCTTCCTTCTGGAATTCAGGCGTGTAATAGATTACGGGCCGTCCATAAAATACGTCACGCTATTTTTGACAATTTTCAACTCCCTTCTCCCTCCAGTCACAAACTGTCACAAATCTTGGACCCCACTCCCCTAAAGTACGCCACACTTTCCAACAATTTTTTTATTTTTTATTAACAAAATAATTACAATCCAATATAAAACTCCATCTCTGGAGCGTGATGTACTTTAAGGACGGTCCCTGACTTGATCAAACAAGGGAACCCAACACACTGTCAACATTTACATTTCTAATTAAAATGCAAGACTAGCAAAAAATCAGGAATAAGAATAGGGCGCAATAATTGTATGTATAGAAGGAGCGTCTGTAATAAACAAGATAAGATGCGCACCCCTTAAACGAATTGAACGCACTGTTGTTGCAGATCTTGAAACCGGAAACACCGACTTGATTCTAGGTGCGTCTCTAGGCCTGAATAGTAGTGACATCAAACCCAGGCGCCACGTTGTTGAACATCTGACATAATGCACCAAACTCAAGCTCACCCAAATATTATGGTACAATTGTAACTAAAACATACTTTATTTTTTTTTAACTTTACGCCTTTATTTTCTTGGACATTCGCACCTTAGTCGGCCTTTTCATCCAGCCATAAAATACCGCTACCACTCCATTATACCATTGTTGAAATGCATACTTTTCAAAACGATTATTTGATATTGTTTCCTAACTAAAATGATTTTAGTGAGTCACTAAAATCGCTCAAGTTTTTAATTCACAATAATGGCTGCAGTGGGCTCGGTGGTGACAGACTCAATGGAAGATAACCAGAAAGATGGTGAGGCCGCCGCAAATGGAGTTGTTGTGGACGAATGGGCGAGTGGTCGAAGTGACACATCTGCTGGCGTGGACACGGGGAAGGACGACCTAGCGTATATTCGGACACTGGTCAACGAATCGGTCAGACAGCGTGAGACCAAGTGCCCCAGCTGCGGATTGCCTAAAAGTCACAAGAGGACCAGGCTCAACTACAGCCGCTTTGCCTGTCCCTGTGACGTCGACGTGGCTGTCAGGGGGGAGGAGGCGCGCCACGACTTCAACAGATATGGCGTTGACAGCACGTTGAAGCCCGGGGGTGACGCGGCGTGCCGCGGGGACTGTGACCAGTCTATGTTGGTGACCGGCCCCTTGCCGCTCATCAGTTCGTTGCAGGCGGGCCCCGCTGAGGATCCGCCTGCGTCCTCTCAAAACGAAGATCAAAGCGAGGTGAGGGACGACGGCGTTTTTGCCGCTGAAGCGGTCGGCGGAGCTTCGTCTTCCAACACCAATAACTCCGCCATCGGATCGGACAAGAAAAGCTTTGACCACTCGCTCAACGGCCACCAAGTGCTGACTTCTGTTGCAGATCATGGAGGTGTAAGAATAAGAAAAACCCAGTTCCCAAACTACCACCGCGACACACGCCGTGCTCAGAGCACGGTTCCACTTTTGTCAAGGAACGCTCGAATCGGATCAGTTGGCGATAAATTATGTGAAATTGTTTATAATACCCCGAAGAGTCAGAGAGTGAAATCACACTTCAACTTGGCAATCAACAAAAACAATTGTTACCTGGACCACTCCAAACAAGGCTTGGAATGTGTGTATGTTTCCCGCCATTTATCTGATGGATTCAGACTTGATTCTGCTAGGGTTAGGTCGGTGACTCCCATGCCAAAGAAGTCATATCTCTGTAGACCTGTCGTCGGCGTACATACCATTGAGATATGTTTTCCAGAAGCTGAAAATACTAGAAGAGTCGCCGGCGTTTCCGAAGAAAACACAAAAATTGTCCGGTCTAGCGCTACTCCCTCACTAAACAACAACTCTCAGGATACACAACACGTACTGCGTAGCACAAAAATAGGGAATAGTGGGCTGGCTCCGCATCAACGAAATAAAACTTTTGTAGCCCCGTGCCAACGTAATGACTCTATCAAAGATGAGTCTGCCGAGATCGTTGGGAACTTAAGGAAATACACTAACGCTCGAGCTGATGGTCGAGGGCTCAGAAAACTAAAATTACGTCAAGCTGCCAGCGCCGACAACAATATCAAACATGTGAATGGAAATTTAAAGCAGACTCACAGCACAAGCACCCATGCACAACATCCGTATTTTTCTTTTGCCAACCCTGATGTCATCGCAACCAGAGGACGTCTCGCCCACGACTCACAACAGTTCACCAACATGATGATTGAAGCGTGCGCTGAGCCGACACCCAACAGCCCGACAACAGCCGCGTCAGAGAATGATGTCATCAATGCATGCCTGCCCAGACTCCCCTATTCATCCCCCAACGAGCTTTACGGGCTCGGCGATTCGTTCTCCAGTGAAAGGAACAACTCCAACGGCGCGACAAGTCAGCGGGAAAACAGCTTCGTCAGCCAACAGTGCGTAGGGCGTGTGGTCAGGGTGGAGGGGGACGGGCGGTGCCTGTTTCGTAGTTTGGTCACAGCCAGCAGTCCGAAGCTGCAGGGAAGCAGGAGGGACGAGTTCGGACGGCCCGAGCGCCCGAGTGACGCCGAGGAGGAGACTGTCAAGGCAGACGAGCTGCGTGCCCTGGTCGTGCGACTGATGAAAGACAATCTTCATTTTTACTCACAGCTGGAGAAAGGAGTCATCAATGCCGACCAGGTAAGTTAGGTGAGTTAGTTGGTCATATAAGGCGACCAGGTAAGTTAGGTGAGTTAGTTGGTCATATAAGGCGACCAGGTAAGTTAGGTGAGTTAGTTGGTCATAAATACCGACCAGGTAAGCTACGTGAGTTAGTTGATTATAAATACCGACCAGGTAAGATAAATGAGTTAGTTGATCATAAATACCGACCAGGTAAGTTACGTGAGTTAGTTGGTTATAAATGCCAACCAGGTAAGTTACGTGAGTTGGTCATAAATACCGACCAGGTAAGTTATGTGAGTTAGTTGGTTGGTCATAAAAGCCGTCCAGGTAAGATAGGTGAGTTAGTTGGTTGGTCATAAAAGCCGTCCAGGTAAGATAGGTGAGTTAGTTGGTTATAAATGCCAACCAGGTAAGTTAGGTGAGTTAGTTGGTTATAAATGCCAACCAGGTAAGTTAGTTGAGTTAGTTGGTTAAAAATGCCGACCAGGTAAGTTAGATGAGTTATTTGGTTGGTCATAAAACCCGTCCAGGTAAGATAGGTGAGTTAGTTGGTTATAAATGCCAACCAGGTAAGTTAGGTGAGTTGGTCATAAATACCGACCAGGTAAGTTAGGTGAGTCAAAAGGAACAATGAAGTAATAAGCTTGAATGTGTTAAAACTGATATGTTTGAAATCTCCGACCGCTCTGGATACCTTGTATCACATACCTTGCATCACACCATGTATCACATACCTTGTACCACAGATCATGCATCACATATCTTGTATCACAGACCTTAGATTAACCAATCGATTTTTTGTAACAATTTTATGTTACTTTTATTTTTGTCTGAAAAATATTTTTATTTAAATATTTTAGTAGTTTGCTTCTCATTTATATTAATTAGTTTATTTATTTTAATTAGTTTGTTTAGAAAGCACATCACGAGATAGGAATTTATTCACACATTTCAATTCACGCCTATTTTAGAAATATAGCATTTAACAAATAACTTCTCGATCCCATCCACCTGTCCACCATCCATCTGTCCACCATCCACCTGTCCACCATCCACCCATCCACTCGTCCACCCATCCACTCATCCACCTGTCCAGCCGGCCACTGGCAACTACCAGAAGTTTAACGACCGCCTGGAGGCCATGTCCAACAATTACACGATGCCCGGCGAGCTTGAACTTAATGCTGCTGCCATGGTGCTGGAGAGGATGATATTCGTCCTCAACATTGACCTGGTGCTCATCACTACCTATGGACAGGACAGGTACCCACAGGTAATAAGACCGAAGACATTACCTTACACAAGAGCTTTGTTTTAATGTCGACGTTAGACAACATTAGTTGCAAACTCTGATGTTGAGAGTAAGCACATGAATTTTTAAACAGAGAAATAATGGAGAATTAGAAAATGAAAGCCCAATGTTAAAGTAAAAAAAACAAAAAGCCCTGATTTTAGCGTTGACATTTTCAGTCATTGATGACCTTAGATACGGATGATAAAGATCCTTATCGAAATTTTATGGCATTTCTTAACTTTTCGTTAGTTTAAAGTTTAAAGATAAAATTCAACCTCGATGTTAACATGACATTTGGTGAGATTGAAGATAAAATTTAACCTCGATGTTAACATGACATTTGTTGAGATTAAAGTTAAAATTTAACCTCGATGTTAACATGACATTTGGTGAGATTAAAGCTAAAATTTAACCACGTTGTTCACATGACATTTGGTGAGTTTAAAAACTAATGTAATCCAGATGCTAACATGAACCTTTATCTCAATGCAGTCCAAACCTCTGGCAGTTCGATTCACCAGACTGGGACCGGATGTCGGCCATTATGACGCAGTTGTCCTGGCCGACGATGAGCCGGCCCAGAGGAGTTACGCCAGTTCGATGGGCACGTGCCTCAAGGAGGGCCTGTTGTCTGCATGTGACCAACTGTCGAAGCTGACTCTCGAAGAGGGTATGGCTAAAAGAAAACGCTGTTTACTCCCCTTGTTGACCTTGGCTTGTGTAACAATCGGCTTAACTTTGCTCAGATGTGACAGGAAGTGACGACATGCACTCCCTGATATTGGCATAATGTTTTAGGGGTTAATTAAGTCTTTTAAAGCAATACGGATGTGTTTACTCTCTTAATCATTTTCAGGCTTTTAATTTTAAGTCCTAGAAAAAGTGTTTAGCCCACCCCCTTTTTTTCCTTTTCAATTAATGTTTTAATAAGTTAAGTTCCGACAAACAGAATCTGCATAGGGGATTGGGGCGGCGGCTTCTAACAGTTGATGAACTCTGATTGAATCGGTTGTTGTATGATAGATTACTTACAAAAGACAATTGTAAGAGGTGAATAGAACGTATTTAAAAGTTGACAGCGTCAATACTTATTATATAATAAACCCTAGTGTTTTTTTTTTAAATTGTAAATAAATCGAGGGAAATCTAGTAGGGAGGCGGGGGGTTGTCGTCGAGTAATTGGCAATTGGTATATTCCAGTGTCTGTTATTGTTCAGATATCATGCTAGATACTTATTATTACTTTGTTAAGCAATAAAGATCAAGTTAAACATAATTTCAACTTTCCAACTTTATATTTTTGTGGCCCTTTAATTCCCTTTTGTTTTCAATTGTTAAAATAGTTTGAAAAATTTAATTATTATATTTATACATTTTATTATTTGCGAAGTTTTATTTTGTATGCCTGTGTTTTGTTTTTACATATACATTGTAAATTGTTGGTGAGGCTCTTTCTTATTGTGTTATTGTTCCCTCTATTTAAAAAAGGAAGGCTAAAAAATATAATGGCAATATGTGCTTGCAAAAAAATAAAGAGAAAAAGGAACCAGATTGTAATTCGTGTTATTTATGTTTGTTTTATTTATATTTATTGTTCAACGATTTGTCAGGTGTATGTTTATCAAGGCGTTTGCTTTCATGGTTTCTTCAACAGGCAAAGACACAAACAAAGATGGCAGCGCAGCTAGTGACACGTTGCTCAAAGAAAGCAGGTCATTGCTGAATGAATCCATCGATGCTCCTGGAGCGCGTTTCTCGGCATGTCATAAGCAAGCCATTAACGCCCATGAGACGCGTCCCTCCTCGTGTACTAAAGTAACCAGCGACCCCCGTGAAATGGGATACTCGCCAATGCAGAATGAAACCATCGACGCTCCTGAGGTCCGTTACTCGGCATGTAGTAAACAAACGGCCAACGACCCTGACAAGCTTGTCTCACCATTTCGTAAAGACTCCATTAGCAGCCCTCAAATTCGCCCTTCCCGCTATCATAAATTAAACAGCGACGCCCCTGACTCGCGTCCTTCCTCGCATCCTCAACAAAAAAGAAACAGCCCCGACATGCGCAAACCTCCGGCGGACGGCGATGAACCCAAGCTGACCTCCTCGAGACCCGATGAGTGTGATCGTTTGGAGATGAGCCATGTCGAGGACCCGCCCCCACGTAGAATCAGGTGCGTCAAGTTGTCCTGTCAAGGAAACGATAACAAACAGTTACCCCCGAGGCGTAGGCGGGGGAGGCCTGAGACCACTTACGTGGGAACTCAAAGACTCGCGCAAAAGCGGAGGAAAAGCAACGCGCGAAGATCGAGCTGTGCTCATTCCTGCAGTCGGTCCAGCCCCACGTACTCCGTGGTGCCGCAGTTGACGAGGGCGGTCAATCAAGGTGAGCAGGACAAAAACTACAACAGCAGATCTGGGGTCAGGAAGAGAAGAGATCGCTCCAAGAGCGACTCGGACTCGTCACCCGAAAGAAAGAAAAAATACCGCAAGTTCAGCCCGAGTCCGTCCACAAAGAAGAAGCCGCCGGGTCGCCGAAGCCGTGAGTCCAGCACCGAGAGCCGATACTTCAGGACCGACAGCACCCCGGGGACGTCCAAGGGCCAGGCCCAGCCGTCGCCTTTAAAACGGAAACTCGCCAAGCGCAGCAAATCCGTGCGCTCCTCCAACAGTTCGGACACCAACGTCAATCCGGATGTTGAGGTGCAGCCCCCGATGCCGCCCAGATTGCCCGAGGCCTTCGTCCTTGGTCAGTGCCAGTGCCTGCTGTGCGGGAAGAGGGTCGTGATGGCCAGGGAGAATTCATCGTGGCTCAAGTGCTACCTCTGCGGTCGTGTGGCCCACAGGGAGTGCGTGGTCAAACATTCGCCTGCCTGGGGCCGGGGCAAGGATGACGACATATATTTCTTGTGTAACGACTGCGTCCCTGAGTGAGATCGGCGGGCAGTCTGCAGTTATGAAACTGTTTCGATGAGAGCAACTATGGATTTGGGAAAATCTCTTTTATGGGTGCATTTTTAACACCAACGCCAGTTTTAATAGAAAACGACAGGGAAAAAAGATATTATTTTCTAAATGCGCGAGAATTAATGCAACCACAGGTGCCATATCCGCTTATATGGTATTTGAATATTTTTCCAATAATAATTTTAACTACCATTGATCTCGATCAGTCGGGAGAAAATTGATCACAAAGTAAATTCTGAGCTTTCCAGCGAGTGCAAACATAAATTTGGACTGTTTTAAATTATTTTTAACGGTTCAATAATGTTTTATTTCTTGCCTTCATTTTAAATAATGCTCTAAATTTCTGTTCTATTTCTTCTAAAAATCAACTCCTCCAAAAAAACAACAACAAAAAAACAACAAAGTTACCCGAACTTTAATAACTTGCCTTTGCTAAAACGCTGTTAATTAAAATTGTCACTGCGCCATTGGATTTGTTGTCGGAGAATGGCCCAATTTATTGATGTCGTTTTTTAAGCTATTCGTAGCCATACTCTGGGTCTCGCATGAAAGTATCATTTTTATTCTAGACCTATCACTACTACCCAAGACGTTTCACTACTACTATAGACGTTTCACTACTACTATAGACGTTTCACTACTACTATAGACGTTTCACAATTACTCTATACGTTTCACCACTACTATACACGTTTCACTACTACTATAGACGTTTCACTACTACCCAAGACGTTTCACTACTACTATAGACGTTTCACAATTACTCTATACGTTTCACCACTACTATAGACGTTTCACTACTACTATAGACGTTTCACAATTACTCTACACGTTTCACTACTACTATAGACGTTTCACAATTACTCTACACGTTTCACTACTACTATAGACGTTTCACTACTACTATAGACGTTTCACAATTACTCTACACGTTTCACTACTACCCAAGACGTTTCACCACTATCATTACAGTACCCAATGACACATGTTAAGTGTAACTTATTGGTAAAAACACTCAGGGGTGCATTAGGTAACATGTTAGTTATACTTCCTGGTTGTACAACACTCAGGGGTGCATTAGGTAACATGTTGGTTATACTTCCAGGTTGTACAACACTCAGAGGTGCATGGGGTAAAATGTTGAGTGCACTTCTTGATGGCACAAAATCTCTACCCTCTAAAACTTATTTGATGCTATTAATGCATGGTCAAGTTCATCAGCAATAAAACATACAATGTTATTGGTGTGGGCTAACAAATGTAAAAAAAAAAAAAACATCTAGTGACATAAGAGCTAAAACTAAAACAACCATTTTAAATAGGTAGACCAGTTTATTCGATCAGTTTTATAATGTAGTACACAGATCAGTGTGAAATCAGCCACAGCTGGGTGCCTACAAACCAAGGTGCCACCACAGCAGGGTGCCTACAAACCAAGGTGCCAGCACAAGAGGGTGCCTACAGACCAAGGTGCCACCACAGCAGGGTACCTACAAACCAAGATGCCACCACAGCAGGATACCAAAAAAGGTGCCAACACAGCAGGGTGCCAAAAAAGTGCCACCACAGCAGGGTGCCTAGAGACCTAGGTACCACCACACCCAGTGCATACAAACCAAGGCAGGGTGCCTACAGACCTAGGTGCCACCACAGCAGGGTGCCAACAAACCAAGGTGCCACCACAGCAGGGTGCCTACAAACCAAGATGCCACCACAGCAGGTTGCCTACAGACCTAGGTGCCACCACAGCAGGGTGCCTACAAACCAAGGCAGAGTGCCTACAGACCTAGGTGCCACCATACCAGGGTGCCAACAAATCAAGTCAGGGTGCTGTCAAGGTATGAGAATCACTGTCAATGAATGTTTCTGAGTTGTTGAGGAGTTGGCAATGAGTTTTGTGAGTTGTTGTGAGATTGTTTTGAACGGTGTTCAGAGACTGACTTGTGGAAGGTCAGACAATGACTTGAGAGTGCGCGCAAGGGCTATATATAGTGTGGGCCTGTGTAGTGTGTGGGAGAGAGACGAAAGCAGACGTGTACGAGACGAGCGAGAGAGGATACGAGAGACTTGTAACGTCTGGGTATAGACGTCGGCCAGGGCTATGTGTTATCGAGGGTTGCTCGAACACTAGAGCCTGTATGCCTGTGCCGTGAGATCTCGAACGCTGTAAAGACTTGTATCCTGTAAGCCTGTATACTGTGATGTCTCGATGGCTGTAGGAATGATTTTACGTGCATTTATAGTTCAATAAAGAACATCTTCTATTCAACAAGAGTCTGTCTTTATTAGAGAGAGTATCCAGAACCCAGTACGCAACATTGGGGGCTACGTCAGTGGACCTCTGGAAACTCTTGTCGGACAACGAAGCGTCGGCCACAGTCATCAGGTCCGATGTGT
>MUZC01000396.1:84860-110550 GCA_002072015.1 Radix auricularia | reverse complement strand
AAAAATACAAATCCGTTAAAACATGTGCATGCTTGTATTTTAATTGAATGCTTGGTACAATTAAACCAATAACTGCATTTAAATGTTTAAAGGGTAAGTATTTGAATTAAAAAATAAATTTAAAACGAATTGTTAAAAATTATTTGTTAAAATATACCCCACCGACGAGGTCTGATTACTAAAATATGAAATTAAAATTAAATTCAACAAGTATTTGTCAATGAAAATGTCAGTACCTCATTTAAAGATAATAAAAGAACATTTTTCTGAGTGAATAAGTATTCACATTTTTAAACATATAATTCATAAGCTTTGTAATTGTCTTTGTCATCTATTTGTCAGTGGTAGAAATTAAAAGTTTTGTGATTGATTTTGAATTTGATATTCTCTTATATTTATACTTTATACCCATAATTATCTTTGTTTTCTTATTTAATTTTAATTATTGAAAATTAATTTTATTTTGATTGATTTGTAAAAACATATTTTATGTTAATTGTCTTTGTCAATATCTTTGTAAAAAAGATAAAAGAGGATGGTGAGTGATAATTTAAAAATATGTATTATAATAATAATTATATTATATTTCCCTACACAATCCAGTAAATCTAAAATAAAAGGATAATAATGTCTTTATCATTATTTATTACAAGGTTATTACCTACTTAGTCATAATTTTAGACAAAAGACAAGACTATTACTAATAGTTTTCTTAATTTAAATTAATAGTTTATAGTTATAGTATTTGAATGTGATAGTAATCTTGTATAGTATAATTATCACTATAGACTATAACTGAATAATTGTAAGTGTATTAGAGTAATAGTACATGTATAGTGTAATTAAAAATATATAATTAATTAGTACTATATTACTAGTCCACAACCAAATAAAATCTAAGAAAAATGTAACAAAATTAGTGAATTACTGGCATCTTTCTATAACTTATTTAGTTCTGCCCAAATAACAATAAAAAGTCATCAATAACAGAAGCCATTTTTCTTCTGTTTGCTATTGCAAGGAGAGACTGGATTGCATGTGAATTGTTTTTTTGGCTCGCCTGGCTTTTTCCCGCTTTTACTATAAACACCAACTGCGCGAGGGATTAGGCGCGGTTTTCTGGCGCGAATAAGCAGATCACGGCAACCCGCCTACCCGCCGCCTCTATAAACGTACCCTAACCCTGTCCTTTCCCCCCAGTCAAGGTCTTTTAACTCCGTCTCGCTGTCCAAGTCAACTGAAACCCGTGTTCGACCTGCACTGACTTTGGAGGTCATAACTATCCTTTGTCTGCCGTGACTCGACCGAATTTTGCCTATTCACTGATCACAACTCACTGCCTACTTTTCTCACTGCCGAGATAGAAAGTCTGCAATAATGTTATCCTCCCCTTTAATGTAGTCAATGTCAAAATAGTACTCTTGTAAAATCAGGGCCCATCTCGCAACCCGTGAATTTTCAAATTTAGTCGTATTTAGGTATTTTAACGCTTGGTGATCACACTGGAGCGTGAATTTTGCTCCCATTAAATGGTATGATAATTTCTGAATTCCCCATACTATGGCCAAGCATTCCCTCTCAATTGTTAAATATCTCGTCTCCCTATCCATTAATTTACTGGAGTATCCAGAACCCAGTACGCAACATTGACAGGTGCCTACAGATCTAGGTGCCACCACAGCAGGGTGCCTACAAACCAAAGCAGGGTGCCTACAGACCTAGGTGCCACCACACCAGGGTGCCAACAAATCAGGTCAGGGTGCCTACAGACCTAGGTGCCACCACACCAGGGTGCCAACAAACCAAGGCAGGGTGCCTACAGACCTAGGTGTAACCACAGCAGGGTGCCAACAAATCAAGTCAGGGTGCCTACAGACCTAGGTGCCACCACAGCAGGGTGCCAACAAATCAAGGTGCCACCACAGGAGGGTGCCTATAAACAAAGATGCCACCACAGGAGGGTGCCAACAAATCAAGGTGCCATCACATCAGGGTGCCTACAGACCTAGGCAGGGTGCCACCACACCAGGGTGCCAACAAGCCAAGTCAGGGTGCCTACAGACCAAGGTGCCACCACAGTCGGGTGCCAACAGACGAAATTATAGCACAGTATTCTTCAAATTATTTGAAATTTAAATAACATCTTTAAAAAAATCTTTATCTCATTTTACAATTACTGGAAGAACTGAACAAAGTTGATGGAGTCATTAGTATCTATTCTATATATATATATAAGTCTCTACATGGTCCAACCATGCCGGGCAAGATTGGAAGGAAATGTAGTAAACATTCAAAATTTCGTTGAATTGAAGTCAATTTTCTGTATTCTTTGAGAACAACATATTAACATGTATTTCGTAGTGTAATGGTTATAACATTCGCCTAACAAGTGGAGGTCGCAGGTTCAATCCCGAGCTAAGACATTTCTTTTTTAAATTAATTTTTTTTTTTTAAACTCCCCAAAATAACTTCGTGCTTTAGGTGCTCAGGGACAGAAGAGTAGTCATAAACTTTCCTCAACAATCTTCTATATATATAATTCTCATCATGGTCCAACCATCGCGGACACCGAGCAAGCTGTCTGACGCCACCGACCAATCAGATTGCAAGAAAAGTTAGGAAACAGCGTGGGGAATCATTTAGCGATTCATTAACTTGAAGTAAAATAGTATCTTCTTTCAGAACAACAATATAACATAAATATCGTAGTGTAAGTGTAATGGTTATAACATTCGCCCAACAAGCGGAGGTCGCAGGCTCAATCCCCAGCTAAAGGATTATTATTTTTTAAAATTTTTAAGAATGGTTGTGTTTGTGCCCGTTCATTTCCCACTATATTTTCGGTCACCATAACAAGCACAAGACGAGTGGAAATAAGATTGACGAATGACCTTTGTCAGGTTATGCCAATTAGTTATGGTAGGCAGGCTACGGTGACGCGGGGTGGCAAGTGGCTAACCACAGTGCACATGTTTCCAGATCAACAAGGTGTCCCAATTATCCCCGTCCCGAGGTTCACTCTTGTTGTACTCATTTCATCGTCATGTATTTTTTTGTCTGTTCACACCCCCTCTCCACACACACACACACTTTCTTTGCACTATCTATGAGCAAATCTGCGGCATATGCTATTTGCTATGCCGCTGGCATCTAGTTAAAAATAAAACACAATTGTGTATTTCAAACTATCCATGTGCGCAAATTAAGCAACAAAAACTTTGCATTAATTTTTTTTATTTAGCTCACATGCATAAATACTTATAAAATTGGAAAAAAGTAGGAAATACAATTTAACAGACATCATGATAAATTATTTCTTTCATCAAAAGATGAAAAACTTTCTAATTCCTGACATCATTACACGAGTCACTCTGACCCACTCCTGCACTCAACCTATCAAACAATTGATATCCTATCATTTAACATCTAGTGATACACAACATGTTTCTTCTTTCAGTTTTTTTCCTGGCATGCTCACTAACACAATTTTCCCAACTACATCTGTAGATACTTTCACTTCCATCCTATCAATAGGTCATGTTTACAATAGTATTTTATGGATTATTAGTCTGCAGCTTTTCACCTGATGACTCAGGGAGAGATTCCAGCTTTACAAAGAAGCTCATCAACTCAAAACTCAGTGTCCTGTCTCCTCTTGTAATGATCAATAAGTTAACACTGTTTATTACTGTATGACAATATGAACGTTTTTGTTTTTTTTTTTTTCAAAAGCACAAGAAGTCATATTTACACTCTCAATAAAATTAAACGTACAAAACAATATCAGCACTCTCAATAAAATTAAACATACAAAACAATATAAGCACTCTCAATAAAAATTAAACCTACAAAACAATATAAGCACTCTCAGTAGTTCAATGTCACTTCTGATGGTCCCTTATAAAGGGGACATAACAAGGCCAATCAAAAGTTGTTCCACATGTACATTTAAAACAATGTCAAATAAATACTCCTCCTGACATTTAATTAAAACGAAATAAAATAATTAATCATAATTGCTCCAGAAATGCAATTCAAACAATACAAATTAATAGCTCCACATGGAAATCTCTAACTTTTGGAAATTATTCTTCTACAATTACATGTCGTACTTGTCTTTACCAAGTACATGTCGTACTTGTCTTTACCAAGTACATGTCGTACATGTCTTTACCAAGTACATGTCGTACATGTCTTTACCAAGTACATGTCGTACATGTCTTTACCAAGTACATATCATACTTGTCTTTACCAAGTACATTTCATCTTAGAGTAAACTTGGTATAAAACTTAAGACTTTATAGTTGTGCCTAAAGTGTTGGTCAAACAAGGACTGTTAAGCCGCCACTGAACCACAAACTTATAGCATAAGACTACGAGAGGGTCAGCCAAAGGGACTTAAGCAGCCAGCAGATCAAAGATTTTTTGCAAAAATGATTCACTAAGTCTTCAAACATCGGGCAGGAAATGGATTTCTAAAACAAAAGGGGCATAAAAGATAAAACAGTTTAGTTTTATTTTGGTCATGTTATTAACACTAAGTGCATTAAGAGTTGTTAAAAATTTCTTGAAAAATTAGAGTTCCCTTTCAAGGAATGCTGACATGCGTTACCATAATGAACATTAACAAAATTAATAACAATCAAAGAAGGATAGAGTCCTTGGCTTGTCTTAGAATGGTCACAGCATAAGATTAATCTAATTACATCCATCTAATTTATCTTGAATATTGGTTTGAATTTAAAGATTTCAAAGTAAATCTGTTAATTTGTTACTTTTAAGAGATTTTAAAACCCAAATTTAGCTTTTAATTTTGATATGGCAATGCAAAATAATACCATTGATAATAGCACACATTACAAGTTACCAGCTTAAGATGTTTCTTTCCAAATGAAATCGATTTGAAATTACAGTTCATGTGAATTTTGACCGATGATAAAATCTCTGGCTTTTACAGTATTAATAGTATGTGCTTTTTCCTCCCAAGAATTTTGGTGGCAGTAATTAATTGATCATACAGGTAAAACTTTCATTTACAGTAGTTTAGTTTAGAATCATTCTTACGACCTTACATGCTTGAATATTAATCTGTGAAATAAATTAAAATATTTACAAAGCACTTTTGTTTTGTTTCAAGACCACTCAATGATTGGTGGCAACCAAACCATCAGTAACACAACATCACAAGGCAAGTGTGTTTAGGCCTTAACTCAGAGGTGTCCACAATACTTCATCTCAGATGTCCACAATACTTCAGCTCAGGTGTCCACATTACTTCAGCTCAGGTGTCCACATTACTTCAGCTCAGAATGAACACCTTCTCTGTCATTGCTATTGAGACTTTTTCTCTTCCACTGCCTCAGCATTTCTAAGCTCTGGGTAGCTTTCAATGGTCAACTTGAGCCCTTGGTCCAATGTATAGACCGGCTTGTAGCCCATGTCCTGTTTGGCCCTCTCACAGCTGTAGAAGTGGTCGGTGCCTGCCAAGGCCACTTTCATGGGGGAGAGGGCGGGGCTGATGATTGTTATGGGGCTCAGGAGCCAGGCCACAAACTGCATGATGAGGGCCACGATGTAGAGGAGGGCATAGGGCAAGTGGATGCGTGGTGCCGGGTACCCCAGGCCTGTCACAAGTCTGGTCATGAAGGTCCAGAAAAATATGGGCTCAGCGTTGGTTATGTGGTATGCCTGGAGGAGATTAAGATTGGTTAAATTTGAGTCAAAAGTTTGAAACAAACACACACAAAAATTTTTTAATTTGAAATGGACAACAAAATCACATTGTTTCTACACGAAGACTGAGAGAAGTACATTGTCCTGCAAAAAAAAAATTCTTATGGGACCATCCATAAAGTACGCCACGCTCCAGAGGGGGAAGGGGGAGTAAGAAAGTGACAGTTTGTGATGGGGGAGGGGAAGGGCGTCCGCCATGTGTGATGTCACAGAGTTTTATATTAAATTTTAATTATTTTGTTAATTAAAAAGTTATATTTGTTCAAAAGTGTGATGTACTTTAGGGGGAGAGGGGTCCTAAATTTGTGACAGGGGAGAGGAGGGGGGTTAAAAATGGTCCAAAATAGCATGAATTACTTTATAGATGACCCCTTTTTCCAAATAGATTTTTTTTCTTGCTTTGCATTGTCTCTTTTTATAGTAGGATACACTATCCTTACAAAATTGTTTTTTCTTTTAACATGTCATAAAAATGTATATTCACAGGCTAACAACAATGGAAAATGCATTTAAAAATGAATTGAAGCATTGTAGATGTTTGCATTAACACTATCGATAAGCTAGCTTTCAATTTATACTTTATATTAATTTTTTTTTAATGGCGGCCATGTTTACCTTTCCACAGACAGGTGAGCCAGGGTTGAGGTGCTCTGCTGCCAGGATGTGACCATGAACAACATTCCCAACATAAGTGAAATCAACAACATTCTTCCCATCACTGAAGATGAAGCAGACAAAAATTAATAAGAAAGCCAAGCATGCATATCCACTTTTCTAAGTGTTAGAAGTGCAAACAAATTAAAAAAAAAAAAAAAGTATATAAATATGTCAACACTTCCTTTTTAGGATTTAAATATGACATATAAAACCTGATAAACTACAAAGTATGGTTGAATAAAATGTAGATAATTTCCTACACACATGTCTTTGTAAAATTTTCAGTTGCTTTAACATACTTTTAAAAAATTATTATTAAAAGTTGATTTTATCAACAAATTTTCTTTATGATAATATTAAAGCAAATTCTAGTTAATATTAAATTATTAGTCAAACAATTTTTATAAAAAAATTGTTACAATGTGGTTTTTTGACCTCTAAGTCTAAGTAAATCTATTTGTATATAATTTGCTAGAAATTAGGACAAGCACAAGACGATGCGATCAAGCAGGCTTAACGAATGACCCTAGCTAGAGTAGATTTTTATCAGCAGTGCGCATTTCTCGAGACCAACAATGCCTCTTGCATTCACTCGCGTTGTTCTCATTTCTTCATGATGCCGTTTGTGTTGGTTCTTACCCCTCCTTTCTTTGCACTATGCATGAGCAAGTCTGTGGCATATTCTGTGTCGTGGGTCCATTCTAGTTAATATTGTTACCGTTAAATTAATTAAATAAAAAACTAAATTGGTAAAAATTATCAATACTTAAAACCTACCCACAAAAATACAATTATTGTTTACAGTAAAAAAATTTATTGTGCTTATTTTCCTTCATTTATTTCCTTTAGTAAATTAAAATTTTGAAATGAAATAAGACGGTCAATAACTACCATATTTACACTTGATCTCTAGCCCGTTTGTTCATAAGCTGAACCCACTCTTTATGGAAGATAATACCATAGAAAGTGTGTAACCCGTTCGTAAGCCGGCCCTGGAGTTACCGGTATTTTTTTTTGTTTCTTTGCCAAACAGTGGCCAAAGTGCATACATTAAAATTCGTTGTTGAAAACAAAATTTTTAAAACAGTTAATTAAAACATTCACCAAAAAAAAAAATGAATAAATAAGGTAATAGCAGATGTTTAATAATATTTTATAGCTTCTGGTAGAGCAGTCGAATCTTAAGGAATGTTGATAAAAAAACTTGATGATCTACAATCACAACTGTCTTCAAGGTACATGCAGAAATCACCTATAACCTGCCCACCCTCCAACATATTCCCCTAGATTTTGTAAATGCAGTACTTTAATATGAAACAAACCAAAAGGGTTAACATCCATGACAGGAGGAATCCGTGACCAGTGGATGTCAACTATAACAGCCATAAAAAAATATTTTTTTTTGTGTGCAATAATTCTTAAACAATGTGATTGAGCATTTTCTATACTGCTTCACTAATAATAATTTAGTTCTTGGAAAAAAGATGTGCTATTTGGAACTTCCTAATTTCGGAAATGTCCATTAAACCAACTGCACATTTGATCTGATTGTATAACATAAAATTAACTAGGCTATCACCCGTCAAAAATAGAAGTTTTCAAAATAAATATATTTCAGCTGCTATTTATTTTGAACAAGTGTTCATCAGAACAAAAAATTATGTAATATAAAACTTTCATTTATTTTGTTAATGTTTGTTTTATTCATTTATTTCCAAATTTATCAATTTTATGCGGGCGTTGGAAAAGAATTATTTTTGGTGCACTACTTTCTAAAATTAGTAGCCTCTCTGACAGGACGGACGACGGAATATACATTACAAATTATGTATATTGATTCTTTTGTCTCCATGAGATGATGAAACAGAATATTGAGCCTTCAAAGACAGAGCTGACCATGAATTTGGGTTGCACTTCATACAATATAACATAGACTTCTGATTCACTTAAACCATTGGTAAAGCTTTAAGTGGCTTTCTTTGAGAAAATCATTCTTACCCAATAATATACTTCATCTTTCCTTTCCGGGCCATATCAATTGCAATGGGAACAAGTTGGAGATCCCGAGGTCCAAAAATTCCATGAGGTCTTATAGCAACCGTGTAAAAATCTGGAGAGTTGGCAGCCAAGACAGTCTGTAGGTAAACAAAGTAATAGCAACATTTATATTGATAATAACAGGGTGCTGCCCAGCCCCAAATCGAACGCCCAATGACCCAGCTGGGGGTAAAATTGTGGCTAAAAGACCATTTCATGGGAAAATGGCTAAAAGGATGGGAAAATGGTGACACGGCACGAACGCTTTACGATAAAATGCCGCGACCGCGCAAGCGAGATCCCTGGTGGAAACTGCCTCGTAGTTGCCAGTCCCTCATCACTCAGATGAGGACTGGACACTGTCCAACAAACAGCTACTTTCACAGGTTAGACAAAAACAGGGAACCCGGCTGCCGTTTATGTGGTATGGCCGAGGAGACAGTGGCACACCTGCTGACCGATTGTTCTGCGGCAATTGGGGACGCGGTGAGGTCAGGCAGCCATTGCACTGCGGAGGAATATCTCCATGGCGACGCCCTTATGTTGAGGCTCGCCGTTGGTATTGTAGGCCGGGTTATAAGAGTCTGAAAGGACTCAACCCTCCAAAAGAGAATGTCACATATTGATAATAACAAAAGGTCAACTAGGTGACATATAAGCTAAGATAAACCTTTGTTAGACAATGTCTTGTGGATTGAAAATATTTAATTTCCCATAGAAACATCTTAGCTTATCTCTTATTCCCTTTTGATTTGTTGTCCTGAGATAAAATCACCATGGTTTATTTGTTCTTTGCTGAATATATTTAACCCTATTTCCTGCTAAAACTCAATCAAAATAAACCCAACACCAACTAAAATGAACCATTTGAATATGTTTGACACTATTCACAACTCAAAACTTATAAAAATGTTCAACCCAGATATAAAATCTGTGTATTTTGTATTTTTTTATTTAAAATTTTCACTGCTGTCCTATTCTATATAATAAATATGATTGCCCATCAGTGGAACCAACCTTCCTGATTCAGCATCCCTTAAATAAAGTTCCTAATGTTGTGCTGGCCCCCAGCAATAAAATAGGTATTTTCTTTACTACTTCATAACAGTAATTTTTACTAGCATTATGAGTGATAAATCTCTGATGTGTGGATGAATTTTTATTGTTAGGAACTGAACTTGTATAAATGTGGACAGACCCGTGATGGAAGACTGATAGAAGAGCGATTACTTGCATCCTAAGAACATCAGAGTTTCGTGTTTTTCCAATGGTATTAAGCTATCTCTGTGAAGGTTCCAAAGTGGGTTACGACCCCTAGGTCTAGAACCACTGTTGTAATTATTGAGCATTTAACAAAACTAGAAATACACGAGATGGCAGCTTACCTTTTCCTGAAGTATTTTTGTCTCAGTGTAGTAGTCAAGTGGCTTGGCAGCATAAGGCAACTCATCTTCTTTTCCATTTTTTATTCCCTTGCCTTCATACACAACACTTGCAGAACTTGTAAGAACAAGTCTCTAAGAAAGTATTTAAAAAATTATTCTTTTTAAAAATAAAAAAAAAAGACTTGAAAATTGCATACATTTAAGTCCATTTATTGAGAAAATAAAAACTTAAATTATCTACCTTGACTCCGACTTCTTTGCATGTTGCGATAATGTTCTGTGTGCCTTCATAATTGACTTTGTAAAATAATGCTTTATTATTTCCCAGTGGTGCAGGTGATGCACAATGAAATACACAGTGAACCCCCTCAAGTGCAGGCTTTAGGTCCTGAATAATAAAATATTATATTACTCAATAGAGACTGACAGCAACTAAAAAAGAAAAAGCAATAGACACAATAATGAAAAGATCATTCAAGGATCACCAATTAGATGATTTTAACTCACAGGTCACAAAATGACAATGATTAAAATCCGAAAGCCTTATTTTAAATGTTTATTTAAATTTATTTTTTAACAACAATTACTTGAAAAATGCTGAAAGGTGAATTATTATTGCTATTATTTAACAATTTAATGAAACGTATCTTATGTGTAATGTACTGTCATTTATGTAGTCATTATATGAATGTTTATTTAATTATTAAATGTATGTTATTATCTCCATGTAAAGTAACATGAGCCCGGTGTCTTGCTGGTATACAGCGTGATATAAATTATCAATTTATTATTATTAATTACTGTTGCATGTACCACAAGAGCAAAAGTCAAAATAAACATTGTACAGAAATGCAAATACCTCTTTTTTACAAAGATCACCAATGAAAAATTTTATCCTTGGCTCTTCAAATGTTTTCCTAATATCAAACACCTGTACAGTCCATCCTTTTTGTAACAAGCCTTCACAAAGATGTCTGCCTAAGAATCCACATCCACCAATAACCAGACACTTTTTTCCTTTCTATAAATGTTAAAATATTAATGATAAAAAATCAATCATCTTGTGTATGTTGCCATTTAAATTGAATGGTTTTATGACTTTATGTCTAAACAAAATCACTCACAAAATCTAGAGTGGTTTAGAAACATTTACAATACAACCACATTGTAAAAATTAGAGCTGTTATAGAAACTGTAACTGTAATGCCATTTTTCCATATATGTTTGACTGTATAATTGTTAGTCTCTAGTTGTACTTTTGTACATTGCTATCTTATCTTAGATATACAGACGCTCCTTCTATGCAGAAGATAATTGCGTCCACAGACCATGAGAGATGATCTGTTGGCAAGTGATGCAGCGGTCACAGGCCACGGCTATAGGGGTTCCACGCATTGCCCCAGCCGCCTAACTATTGTCTAGTTAGGTACCCATTCGGAGCAGGGTGACTCGGGGACTCCTCAGGCCCCGAGAACAAATCCTCGCCTTCGTGTGGATTCGAACTCGTGACCATCGGTATGACAGTCAAGAGCGCTACCTCTCGACCACCACGTCCATTGCTAAGTACAGGTTTACAATCTATTTACTAAATTAGATCACAAAAAGTCCCAATCACTATCATTTCGCCATCTTGTCTACTATAACAATTATTAGCCGAAATTTTCATAGTTGAATATTCCAAAATGGAAGTTTTAGGGTTAGGTTTAGTTGTAGTGATTCAGACACAACAACTGTGAGTACCATTTTTTTCCTAATTTTTTGCTGTTTTTTCAATATGGGCATGTTGCTAAATAAGCTATCTCCAACTCCTACCAACCACCCCCATGCCCGATTTCAAAATCACTGAGTTGCTAAAAAAACAAAGCACATTTGAGTCTCCATTCCCCACCCACACCCTTCTTTTTTTTCTCTTTGCATTTTTGCTGGTTTTCCAAATCACTGCTTTGCTGAAAACACGGAAATTTGAAAATCTTGATCCCCCCCCCCCCCCCGAGACCTAAATTACCATGTTTGGCATTATTTTTTTCCCTAGAGTCACATGCCTTAGCCACCAAGATGTGCAAAATATTTTAGAAATTTAGCTGCACGGTAATTCTTAACAGCTGTGCGGCGTCATATGTCTGTGCGGCTGCTGAACCGCGAAGCTTACACTTACAGGGAACATTGGTCTGTATCATACCTTATGAGTTTCAATAAACATTTTTTTAATTATTATTAGCTTTGATCTTCAAAAATTAACTAAAAATATATATTATAAATGAAATATTTAAAATATATGAATATGACTATGCCTCAGAGTACTTAGACTATGAACTATGACGGAATTAATTACTATTATTAGTATTATTACTATTTATTTCTTTACACTAACATCTTAATAGCCCACAGGCTATTGAGACGCAAAAAAAATAAGCCAATGAAAATTAAGCAATTAAGGTTGGTGTATTTAGGCTATTTCTTTAAGGACGTTTTTAGTTGAAAAAATAAATAATAATAATAAATCATAACTCCACTTCTATAAAAGGTAGAAAGACAAAACAAATGTTTTTCTTGGCAAGCCCTTTAAAATGATATATTATTTAAGCATAATGCACTACATTTACATTTTCTGTCAAAGTACTTAGTATAAGCCAAGCCACAAATCAATTAGCCTAAGGGGCCATCTATACACAAGCAGGGGGAGGGGGGTCTCCACTGAATGCGTACTTATGCACAACAAACGTAATTTACATAATACTAAGCCTAGTAACGTAAACCGCGCAGACTCTAACGGCATTTGTAACTGACTAACTGGTATGCAACAATGTTTTATATTTTAATGCAAACGAAATTCTGAACTTTTACTTTAAAATTCAGACCTAACGATCACACATTGCTAAAATATATATGATTTAAGTTTCCATTTCTTAAAATTAGTAGCTGTTTCTCTTTCGCCCACCTGTGTCTCAGCCGTTATATGTACATAACAGGATTATGATTTCACTGCTTATATCTTTATATTTTATAAGTTTTTTGGCCATCCATGAATGACGTCATGCGATTTTTACCCCGCTTTCCCCATTGTCACAAAACTTAGACCCCCCTCTCCACAATATGACGTCACAAAGCTCTGGTTGCCTCCACCCCCCCCCCCAAAAAAAAAAAATTACCACGTTTCAAGTAACATTTTTGTCATAAAATATGTAATATGTATTTAGTTTAAGTCTTCACTCCAAGTCTAATATTGTTAAAAGGTGTGAAGCCATTGAAAATGTAACTAAATAAATTGTGAGCAATCAAGTGGAACTTTTATTTCAAGTAGCGCATTTTGATTTCTTAAACTCTGCCCCACCCCCTTATCTTACATCCTCACTAATTCGTTACCCTTGTCCTCCCCCACCCACATGCACATGACTGCATTATGGACGGCTCCTTCATGTATTGTTGAAGACAATAAAATATAAAATTAGAATTTTCTATTACTATTACTTCTATTGTTTTTTGTTAAAAATAAATTCAACATGAAAAACACACTGTTACTGTCACATTTAAATATGTATTTACTGTAAGGCAATCGTCAATCGAATATTTTTATAGTAGTTTTATTTAAAGTTGTGCATTTACATGTGACATTATATATTATTTAACCGTCACAATCACAAATGCATGACCCCCTCCCTTACCCAACTTGGCGCGTGATGTCAGACAAGGAGGACTACTTGATTTTCATTGGCTTATTTTGTTTGCGTCTAAATAGCATGTGGGCTATTAAGCCTATTAAGACGCTAGCGTCTCGATAGCCTGTGGGCTATTAATAGTATTAATATTAATAATATTAAGAGAAATTAAGAGTAAGAGTATTTTAGAGTAAACAATCAAGTCATCAAGACGTTAGCGTCTCAATAGCTAGGTACTTGGATAAATCATTTTTCACTTTGTGAAAAATCTTTGCTGAATTATCCGCCCCTTGTTCAACTTTTTGTCCACTTAAAAATGTAAACAATGTGCATGTGTGTAAAGAAAATTGCACTTTTCTGTGTAATTTCTTGATGAAATTGGATGTGGAATATATCATTTTAAAGATAATTGGATGCTGAACGTTACAAACTATGTTCTCCAATTTTTTTGTGCTGAATTTCATTATTAAAATGTAATTAATTGAGTAACAGTAAATTAACTACATAAAATAATATAAATATCTTTTAGAGTCGCCATCACTCGCAATTTTAATGGTAACTACTGTTTTCAGCATCCAAATATCTACAAGAATTGATAAAGTCCCATCCCCCCCAACCTCCCCCAAATATTAAAAAAAATTTATCAAAACAATCACCACATGGTTTTTTCCCTATTTTTCAAGATGGCCGACATTTTCTTCTATGTACCTCAGCCAATTATTTTCAAATTTGATCTAATCTAGCGGCTAAACAATATTAATTACCTTAAGTTACTTAAAATAGTGTTATTAATAAACTTAAGGTATAGAAGACTAACTAACAAGCAATATAAATAGATATTTCATTTGCATTTGTAAATACTAATTTGTTTTCCCGAGATATAAAAAAATGTAATGTTTAAGGGCCACTCGACTACATCAACCAGTATTAAACAAGGATTTTTGTCAATTATTTTTCTCCTTTTCAACATGAACAGTTTGATGTGCTTGACTTAATATTTTGGATAATTATTTTTAAGTTGTGCTCAATTAAAAATATCACATTCACATATGCAAATTTGACGGCCATTTTGAATATTAATGAGTCAAACTTGTGTAATTCAGAATTAATTTTAGGACGCCTGTTTTGGCAATGATATGACGAATGCGGAAATATATGGTTTGTTATGGTTATCTTCAGTCATTTCTGAAATAACTTTAATTAACTGGTATTTTAGACAGCTGTCTCAGTCTCACTGCCCAATTTTCAATTTTGTCTCTTTTATATTTTCTTATATGTCTCAATTAGCGGAGTTATCCCAAAATAATTCACTAAAAAATTCATAACTTTCTTTAGAAATAACATAAAACTATAATTTTGGTATCAATAAATTGCATTTTTCAAGCCCTTTCCAACCAACTAGATCTTAAAGTTAAAGCTATGCTATAACCGATAACCTATAACTTAAACTTTAATTTGAAAATTTTGTCCAAGTACCTAAAAAATAGTAATAGCCACTGCCTTACACTTTAGTCTTTTGAGAACGTGAAACGCTACCGGACCAAAGATATTTTTTTTGCATGCTGCATATAATTTTTATGACTTTTTCTCTTTCTTAAAACCAGACATAAGTTTTCTATAATTCATAAAGTTAATCCTTACCACAGACGCTGCCATTTTTCCTCAGCTGTTGTCATAAACCAATGAAACACTAAAAATGTGTTGCATCTTTTTGAAAGGAAAACAAGTAAAGAACACCGTAGAGCTCAATGTTTGATCACGTGACTTCCTGTAATACAGAAATAATCTTTTCATCGAACCTTTTACTTAATATTTGTAGTTTAATGAATCGGAATGCAATAAAAGCAGAAAAAGGATTACACGCTTTTCTTGAAGTAAGTATTAGTATATTTATAAAATACCTCGAAATGTTAAACTTTCATGACTGTCATTTTGGAAGTAATTATTACAATATTTACTTTAAAGTAAAGACTAAAGATCATAATCATTTCATAATTAGGCCTATAATTAAAATTGGATGACAATACTATAATATAGTAATATACTATACTATATTATATAGTTATACTATAATACTAATATAGGGGACTGTCATTTTGGAAGTAATTATTACAATATTTTCTGATTTACTTTAAAGTAAAGATCATAATCATTTCATAATTAAAATTGGATGACTATACTATACTATATTATATAGTTATAGTTATACTTATACTATAATACTAATATACTATAATAATAATATTAATAACATGATGAACATGTATTCATAGGATGCAAACCGGAAAAAGAACTGAAATATGTGTGGAAAGTACCTATTTATCAATAGTTTTACACCCTCGTCGGAAAATTAAAAACTCTGATCTCCTGCGCCGAAATTAATTCCCGATACAAAAAGGCATTACAACTAGTCATAACACTAACACTATTCAGAATTCACTAACCAGTAACTGCTACTACCACTTCTTAGTACTCTAAATTTATTTAAATATATTTAATCAATGTATCCGCTTTTTAGAATAATTTGTACATAAATTATAAATCAAACCGAGGCAAAAGGGGAGGGGAAGGGGGAGTCCACACATTTGTGATGATGTGTGACGAGGGGCAGGGGGGAAGAGTTAGAAACGTGACGTCACATCAAAACATGCTACTTTAAATCAAATTTCACTTTAATATTTGATTTCTGACTATTTATTTTATGGATTTTTACATGGATTCAAAAGAAAATGGAAAAGACGTAAACAGGGTAAGGGTTGGCATGACCAAATGTAACAAAACAGCGAACGTTTAAGCCTAGAGCCTTTTTCAATGGACAATAAAAGAATATCAAAAATAAAAACTTTGCTGCGGTGAAATCCAAAGAGTCAATGTGTATTGTGTGTCCTTTGAAAAAGGCTCTTAGGCTCTTGGCCGAAACGTTCACTGTTTTGTTACGTTCTGTCAGGCTAACCCTTACCCTGTTTACGTCTTTTCCATTTACTTTTTTATAAGCCTCATTGCAGTCTCACCCCTCATTTTGTTTACTACATGGATTCACGTGTGTGACAATATTAAAGTGCAGCCTTACATTAAATACATATTGAAATGACAATAAAGTGATTTGAAACATGCCCATATTCAAATAGAAAAATAACGCTTGTGGGGGGGGGGGAGTCACAGCTTTGTGAGGTCATATTGGAGGGGGGGGCTAAATTTTTGTGACAAGGGGGGAATGGGGTTCAAAATCAACAAAAATCATGTGATGTCATTTATGGACAGCCCCTTAGTCGTAACTGTAAGCGCATAGCATATTTTTTACGATCAGTTGTAGCAGCAGACACTTTAATTAAAGTTTATCAAGCTTTTCTTTACTATATTTTTTAGTAAGATTACTTAAGAGGCCCTTCCTAGGAAAAGAAGGTAAAAAGAGATGGTGAGACAAGTTGCACTTGTTCCAGCTGGGTGCCAACCTTGGAATCGTGATGTTGTGGCAGCTCATGGCAGTAGATTTGCATATAGTGCAACCCTTGCAATATACATATATGAGGCAAGCACTTCATTGTCTTCAATTTTATTGATTTTAAATTTTATGAATTTTATCTTAGAAATTCTATTTAACACTGAATTAAAAGCCCCTGTTAAACAGAAGATTATTGCATCCTATGCTTGTCCATGATTTATGACTGGTCTTTTGTTTTAAATGTTGAAAAAGTGTTTGTATTTTTTGGTTTGATCAGGCAACCCATCCAACCCCAGAATTCCATGTGGGAACATGCAAATTAAGAAAAGTGATTTTATTTCTATTACAATCTCTATGTCAATGCCTATCTGAGGGTTGTATTAGATTCTCTTTGTGTTGCATTTCCAAGTTTGAATTCATTGCCTTATGACTTATTTGCAACTTATGTATTGATACTACTTTGCTCTTTGTTACTTTGTTCTTCTATCGGGTAACCTTTTGTCTGAGAGAGCCATAAAGAATGCATGTTTTGAAAAGTAATTCTGTGAGAGCCATACATGGTGTTTAAAACTAAAGAAGCAAGTAAACTTGAGCATTTTGTGTAATTTCAACACTTAATGTACAATAATTATGTATCTGAAATCTTTTCAATAACATTGTTATACTGTTGCTAATCAATCATGAGTATTTCTTACAATAAATGCTACTTTTGGTGCTGCATAGCTTTGCTGATGGCTTTGTAGACTGGTTGATATGTGGTGAGGTTAAGCTTCATACAGGCATGGAGATATTTTTATTTGGATATGAAATTAACATGTAGATGTAAGGACATATTTTTATAATAATCAAACATTTTTCCGCGAACCTGATTAAGCAATTAATAAAGCCACATCTGGCTTGCAAGCCATGCTTTCCTGATCCCTGCTCTAGTCTTTCTAGTTTTAAACGATGTTACTCTAGTCAATATTGAATATTCCCCAGGAATGAATCTGGCTATTCTTGTTTGAATTTGTTCTTGTTTATCTATATTTTCTATGGTGGATGGGTCCCAATAATGTCAGCCTATACTCCTAAAGAAATTTTTACCTATTTTTGCATGTTTTTGTCTTACCCCCCCCACCCCTGTGTCAATTTTACGTTTGCTAATTTTTAATTTACAGCATTAAATATACTTGAAGTGGTAAAAGGAGCAGATCACAGTCTGTGATATCCTTGTACTTAGCAAGAAAGTGATATGGAAAATCAAATCATGTTTTTTTTTAAAAGTCTATTTCTACCTAAAATAATTTAAATGCAGAGCAGGTTGTGTTACTCAATACAAGAATTGCATCTCAATAGATAGATTTAAGAACAGCTTGTTTCCACAAGATCAAGTGGCCATCTAAGCAAGTTTTTGCCATAACCTGTAGACATGATACCTGGAGTTGATGTTTGAATTATAATTTCCCAACTTATGACAATTAATTGGTTTTGTACCCTGTGCATTTGAAGGAAATTTAAGTTAATTTTATTTTTTATATCAATATTTACTGAGCTTTTTAACCACAATAAATGTTAAATACTTAAAATTACCTTTTAAACCATAAATTAATGAATAAGACCTCAAATGAAAGGTATTTTATTTTTCTAACACCCCAGTTACCAAACATAAAGCAAAGAAGCTCTCCAATTTGTATAAGGTGGCAAAAGGTATAGAAACTATAGTTTTAACATGACATAATTGTAATATGACATTTCAAACATGAAACGAGTTTCATTTTTCTCTCTTCTTTCATAAATTTGGGATGAAAATATAAGTTCTTGTTTTTTAATACCCAAAATATGGATCTCTTTAAATCATCACAGGCTGACCAAAAACACCAGTATCAACTACTTTCCATCATGTCAGAGCATAAGAAAACAATAACTTCCATTTGCTGGTGCCCTGAAAAACCAAATTATCTAACAAGTTCAAGTGTTGATGGAAATGTTATCATTTGGGATGTAACCAAACAGCAAACAGTTGTAAGGTAAACACGTTATACATTTTAAAGCTAATTATCTAGCATGTTCAAGTGTTGATGGAAATGTTATCATTTGGGATGTAACCAAACAGCAAACAGTTGTGAGGTAAACACGTTATACATTTTTAAAGCTAATTTCCTTAACTTACTGTAAATTTTTCTTCTCATAATTTGGCAGCTTGTATAGTTTCAGAGAATGTATTAAAAAAGTATAAGGCATTTTATAAAAGTGGTTCTAATTTCATTGGTTCACCGACAAAACGGCCCCTAACAAAATGACCAAGACAAATTGGCCCCAACAGAATGGCCCCTGACAAAACAGCCCCGAACAAAACAGCCCTTGTCAAAACGACCCTTGACAAAATGGCCTCAGACAAATCGGCCCTGGATTAATATATGTTAATGGAATAAAATTTTATATTATTATTTTTACTCACCGATTCAGTGTCAGTTTTAGTTCACAAAAAACAATAATAATAATATCACAAGAAACAATTTAACAATATTTAAACTATATGGTAGCAAGTCACAATAGTTTGTGGAGAAGAAATAATATCATAACGTTACAAGAAATAATTTTACAATTTGAAAACTTTCTTAAAAGGTGAATAAGTTGAACAAATCAGCTAAAAATGCAAAAAATACCTAAAATTTTTTGTAAAAAATGTGGACAATTTGTCTGGGGCCATTTTTGTCGGGGCCGTTTTGACCATGTCTGATTTGTCTGGGGCCATTTTGACTTCGGCCGTTTTGTCCAGGGCCAATTTGACTGGGGCAGTTTTGGCGGGTCACCGCACCCATTTCATTAATTAGCAGCTTTTTAAGGATTTTTTAACAAGCATCCAGAAGATATTCTATATCATTGTCAATATTTTTTAATCAAGTTTTATTTTAATGTGAAATATCAGTTTAAAATAAAAATCTCTTTGAAATTCTGTGAATTTAAATATCAATTTAAAAAAGTTCTTTTTATGAATGTTCAAAGGAAAAAAACAAAATATTTCATTTTTACAACATATTTTGTTATTTTTTCTTGGTTTAAAAAACATGAATGAGAATTTAAAATCTTTGTAAAAAAACATTTAAATGCCTATTTTTTAATTAATTAATTATTTTTAATGTTTACATTTAAGTTAATCCTGATATAATAAATGAAAAGAACATTTAAAATTTTGATTGGATTATTTTTATAAAGAACAACATTCACATAAAACAATTCATTTAAATTTAGCGTGTGAAAAAATACAAGTTAAATATCCCGTAAAATTTACACAAATTTTCTTTTATGTCATAGGTATAGCAGCAAAGAGCCGATATTTTGTACAGGTTGGGTTTGTGGTGGACGTCAGTGTCTGAGCTTTATGAATAAAAGTGGACCACTTTGGCTTTGGTATATTGAGAACAGTAAAAATTTGTCAATGGTGAAGGAGACCCAAAGCTTCTCCTCTTATGTCACAATGTTTCGCTGGCATCATGAGAAGCAGTCATATTTAGCCTTTGGCCATGAGGATGGGTCAGTCTCAGTATTGGAAATTGGTAAGCATTTAAATAGTTATCTATCTGATTATCTGTAAGTGTCTCCCTCCATCCACTAGTACTGTAGCTATTACACTGCTGCCTTGTGGATATTTGAAATACTTTAGATTTAAAAAAAAAAAAAAATTGATCCCTTACAGACCATGAAGGTCCATGGGAGCAAGTGAAGTAGCGTTCACAAGTTTCATTGACCACTTTAGATTTAAAGGGTTTTTAATTTATTTTTTTTTGAGTAGTCTAAGTTAATGTTATGTCAAAATTGAATTTCACTATATATATATAAATGATATTAAATACAAAATACACAAAAAAAATGTGTAAAAAAACCAATAAATTTGAGCTTTGTTATTAAACTAACATGACAGTGAACCTTCCAGCTAATGCCTATAACAGTTCCTTAAACATTAAGTACGTACTTACATAAATAATAAAATTATATTTAAATTCTTAAAACATACTATATCATAAAATAGTTGTAGAATAAAAAGCAAGGAAAAACAACAAACAATGACACAGGATAAAGAAAAAAGAAGGAAGTACCAAAAGTTACAATGAAAAACACAACGGAAAAAAGATTCTACAGTTAGGTAAAATTATGAATTTGGTTAATGCCACATGGAGCCAACTTACCAAAATAATTTTATAAATCTATTTTCCATGTAGATCTCAACATGGGTATTACTCGTATATAAAATACTAGTTACTGTATTATCTGAAATTCTGTCATGGTCAACGTTGTTTAAAGTTTAGACACAGGACATTGAGCATGTTTATTTAAATTATACTGATGCTCTCTAAACTCATCTCCAAGATGACAACCTGTCTCACCCACATAAATTTTATTACATCTCTTGCAAAGAATTGAATAAAATCATGTTGTGACTTTGGCAAGTGAATCCATCTTTTATTTTGAATTTTTCAAGTGGGAAAGAAATGTTGTCAATTTCAATCATATATGGGCAAGTATTGCAATGGTTACGGTTGCAACCTTTTATTCCAATATGTGCTTTTACTGTGGGAAGGTGACTTCTTACAATTAGTATAGTTTGAGTCTTCCGGAAAGCAAAAAGGGGAAGTTTTTGAAGACCTGCTGGGCTAGAGGGTCAGCCATGAGAATTGGTCGGTTTTTGAAAATCACCTGGCGGACATTAAAATTATGGGGAAGAAAATTTAAAATAAATTCAATGAAATTAAGATGATAAAAGTAGTGCTATATTAATTTTTTATTTCCTATTCGAATCTCACATGTTCATTCTATACATGTGGTATTTTTTCCTATTGTAAAATAAGTGGTAATCTAATATTATTTCTTTAAAAAATTCAAATAATGAAAATACTGCATGTAAACAATTAATTCCATATTCTATTTAAAAATTCCATTTTTACAATCTTTTAAAGTTTTTTTTTCAATTAAAAAAAAGGCAATCTTAAAATTCTAGTTACTTAAGTGAAATAATATGGTCACTATTTTAATTTAAATTTATATAATTAAAAAATAATATTGTTACTCCATTTTAATTGAAATTTTACACTATTAGATTAGTTGCTCTATTTTCATTGAAATTTATAAAACATAATTATAAAGGTAATGGTCTTTATAACCATTTTAAATTCATGCATGTAAATGTATTTTTTTTTTATTACAGCAACTTTATAGATAACAAAGATGGTCCTCAGGGTTGGTTTTCAATATTATTTGACATCTTACCATCTATTTATTGGACCTAATTTTTCTTATGTTAATTTATATAATCAGATAATGGAACATAATAAGTTCACATGTATAGTAGTTCAAGATTCTTGAACATTTATATGTTAATAATGCCAGGAAACAATAAAGAAAACCCCACTATTTTTTTGTAAATAACCCTCCCCAAAGTTTTACTTTTGTTAAAATGGAAGTCTAAAGACTATCTCTTATTGTTATAAGAAATGTTATAGACTTAAGTGTAACTGAAATTTATTTAAAGTCATGATCCAATAACATGTTGATCAAAATATTTAAAATAATATGCAATAATTTATTTCTTCCCTAAACTATTATTTATGGGATGAACTTGCAAAACAGTAAAATTATTGTTTGTAGTACTTTGTTAAATAAGTTTTTTTTAAAGTTTTATGATCAATGAATTTGGCAAGTGCAACACATTTAATTTTAGGAAGAAAAATAAATTTAAGTACCCATACATATAATTTGAATTTGAGAAAAGCTTAAAATTTCAATTTACTGGGTAAAAAATTATAGTACTTAAGAAGGTCTTATTAGTTATTATATTATAATGCATTTAATTTTTATTTAAACATAACATATTTTTTATATACATTTATTGTTATTCATTATTTTATATGTATATATATTTAAATTATGATGATCTAAATGAGAGAATTGGAATGCTGAATTGCTTTCAATTTTTAAAATTATAATTGAAGAGTAATATTTGCCAAAGTTTAGCTAGAGAGAGTTTGATTAAATAACTACTGATGAGCTTTTTCTTACTCATTTAAAATTATCATAACATTTTTTTTTAAATCTGTCAAAATATTATAAGCTTTGCAGTGATGTTATCATTCAATGTCTATAAAAAATAGCCCTTATAAGTTTTTTTGCCAACGAAAAAGATAAAATGGATTTTATTTAGCTCCTTCTTATTAAATATCTTTATTAATTTCTTATTGCAAGTTTGTGTATACATTTCTCTTTGAATAGTTTTTGTGTTTATTCTCTTTCATAAGCAAGAATAATATTTCTACAATCCTTTTATTTGACTTGATTTAGAACAAACTGAATTAGTATAAAACAATGCTATCAGTCTCCAACATATATTTTTTATATTGGATTTTGAGGGGTTTTAGCTTAATTAGCTGGGACACATTTATATCCAGTTACAAAATTACTTTCTAAAATTCTATTTATTGGATGTACTTAAATTGTAACCCATCATTAAATGTCATTGATCTTGTCATTTTTAGTTGGTTAATGTCTCTTTTAACCAACTAAAAAATGACAAGGTCAATGACATTTAATGATGGGTTAAATTGTAACCCATCATTAAATGTCATTGACCTTGTCATTTTTAGTTGGTTAATGTCTCTTTTATATTTTATGCAATAAGATCATTCTATATCCATAACTTTTGCCACATTTAATCACAGCAATTATATAACTAATATTTCTATTAGAAAATGTATAACACTAAGATAAAGATTTACCATAGTTCAAGATATTATTTTATGATTGAAGCAATATTAACTTTTTATCTTTCTCTAAGCTGCTGTATTATTATCTATGTTATTCATTTCTTGCCCAGGTTCAAAAGCACACAAGCACATTTTTAAGCCAGAAGATTCTAGTGATGATGAAGAAATGTCAGATCCAATCATAGCACTAGAGTGGGATCCCTTGTCTTCGGATTACCTCCTCATCTGCAACCAGCTGCAAGGAGTTCGCCTGGTGGATGTTCCAAACCAGCGGGTGATCATGTTTTTCCAACTGCCGAGTGCTGCATCACAGGTTCAAACAATTGCCTGGTTGAAAAATGCTCCCGGGATGTTTGTCACTGGAGGTAAGTAAACTGCTGCAGTTAGTGGGAATTCTTGACTGACCAGTAGTGTTTTATGTGTTGATTGAACTAAATGACCTGATTGACCAATCGATTGACTGACTGTATATGTAGATTTGTTTTTTTATAAATGCCTATTAAATACATGCAACACAACTGGTTTAGTGATAGTGTTATTGTGTATTATAATAATAAAAAGTAACGGTGAATTGAGAATAAAGGTCAGTAGTCAAACAGATCACACCCGTGAGCGTCCGTAGGTTTCGTGAGAACGAGGCTACGCCTAATAGGCACGTATAGCATCGAGCTCCTCTTTTTAACTGTGATTTTTGTGATTTGGACTGTTTATTTCGTGTTATTTGTGAATAAGGATGTTTATTATGGATCCCTGTTCCAGGCAAGCTATGATTTTCATTTCTGAAAATGTTGGATTATTTGTATTATGGCTGTTTTTCTTCGAGAGACTCAACGCCTTTTTTCGACTACAAGGTCAGCCATCTTTGTTCGTACCACCAACGCTCGGACAAGCCAGTGAAGCGGACAATGACAAAAGCAAGGCCCGACAGCACACAGGTAGGCGACCTTTACAGTACACACGCGGGTGCCTATTATCAATGAAGACAAAGCATACACGCATAAGACCTGAACTGGTGTATATACTAAAGGATATGTGTATTGGCCGAAACCTTCCTCGGATGCGTAACTCTCGTGGTGGTAGACGAAAACAAAGACGAATCCCTGTCCTTATTTCAGAACAAAGAGGTAGTTCTGATTTTCATGTTGTTAAAGGTAGCCATCAACGCTATTACAATATACCTGTAAAAACATCTCCCAAATGTACAGAAAGAAATCTCTGCATCGCATCGTTTAACGCACAGTCACTTGGTCCATGTGACAAACGTACTGCTGTATGCGAATTCATCATGGACAGGCAGATTGACATCATGTTTATACAGGAAACCTGGTTTCGACAGAGTGGTGATGAGGGAAAGTGTGCTGATCTTGCTCCACTCGGCTACTCTGTTCGATCATTTCCCCGTTCCACTAGAGGAGGAGGTCTAGCTGTTGTCTACAGAAGTACGCTGTCCCAAGAGCTTACATTTTTAACTGAGTTCAAATTTGCGCACACATCATTTGAGATATTTCAACTTAAATTGTCAGTGCCACATCGTGTCATCCACTTTATGTGCATTTACCGTGTCTTTCCTAGCAGAAAAAATAAGTTAACAGATGCCAAATTCCATGAGGAATTTCCGGAACTTTTGGATTATGCCAACACTCTGCCTGGTACTTACATGATAGTAGGGGACATGAACTTTCATTTTGATGAACCTCAGAATCCATCTACAGAAAAAATGATGGAGCTTTTGGATGCATTCAACATTCAACAATTAATTGATAAACCGACACACAATCGAGGACACATAATTGATTGGGTATTGCACAGACCTGACGATTGCCTTGTCAAATCTGCAACCATAACAGAAGAGCTGTCCTCGGATCATTTTTGTGTTATATGTGAACTAAGGGTGATTGCTCCTACTCCATCCAAAAAATTCCAGGACATTCGCAATCTACGTGGCATGAACCGTGAAGCCTTTCGGCAAGATCTAAGTGTGGCGGTGTCCCCTGACCTCTGCCCCACTTTGGATAAGCTGAATAGTACACTACGCACTATGCT
>MUZC01000396.1:71682-82500 GCA_002072015.1 Radix auricularia | reverse complement strand
GCGGGGGGGGGGAGGTGTGCTAATGGTATGATGACATGGCGGGTTATTTCTAGTTCATTGCTGTAGCTGACAACTGTTTTAATTAACTAAACTTTTCAGGACTTGCCCCTACTTAGTGGACCCATCCCCCAGTATTTATTTTTGTAATACGGTACAGAATGTTCAAATTATTGAAATATGATTTTATAAATACAAATTTTTTTAAAAAAATTACCCCCCCCCCCAGAATATAGCAGGACTTGATTTTTTTAAAAGTAAGTTGGGGATGGGATTGAGACATATGTAAGTGTGGGGGGGGGGTAGATAAAAGAAATTGGCGCGTCTCAATCGGTAACATAGATGAGCGGCGTATTTCAAAGCCAAGGTCATTTCTAGCCATTCCTAGTTATCGCTCGTGTGTCCTATTTTGTGTCATACTGAGGGGATGGACCCACCCCCCACCATTTATTTTCGTTATTATAGTGAAAATCATTCAACGATTGAAACATTTTTTTAAAAGTATGGTGGGGATAGGAGTGGTGACACGTGTGCGTCGGTTGGTGGGGGAGGGGGGTTGGCTCGCTCTGTCGGTAACAACGATGAGCGGCGTATTTCAAAGTCAATGTGAAGGTCATTTCGAGCCGTTCCTAGTTAATAGTAGTTATCGGCGTTGTTATTTATTTTCCTTACTTGAATAATTCAAAGAACAAAAACCTTTTTGTTTTAAATGATTTTTGTTTCATGTTCCTGGAAAGAAAGTGTATCAAAATACTTTGAAGTTTATTGTCGAGACCGTGTTTTATTTCCTTTTAACACTTATTTCATTTTAAGCATTTTCATGTTAAATTTTAATTTGATAAAAAAATATTATCGAGCCGAAATTTGAACACATAAGAGCCACAGTTTAAACACTGGTGGTAACGATATTGCAGTACCATTTTCACGGGTACCCGGGCGCCATTTTACTGCCCGGGTAATTGTTCGTCAACGGGTACCCGGGTCCCGGGTACCCGTTGACAGGCCTACTTCCAAGACACAGCAGAGAAAGCTGCCTCCCTTCTACTAATTAAATAAAATACAAGTAATGGTAAATTTTTCAAAAATTGTTCAATTACAATGAGGAAAAATAGCTATAAAAGTTTTAAAATATTTCATCATGTCATTTTTTTTCACTTTGTTTTTCTTGTGTGACACATTCAATATTTTTCTTTACTTTTTTTTTTTTTTTTTTTCATTTAAGATATTAAGGGAGGAATTTTGAGAGTCTGGAGTGTCTCCAACACTACTCCTTTGGAGAATATCAAAATCAAAGCCACTGGCTTCCACCATCTTGATGTGCTAAACCACAATAAGAATGCAGGAATACAAAAACAGAATACAGTGGAGGAGACTGAAACCAATAAGAATTCAAATCACCACGTGAGTTGGAAAACTTGTTAATGAATAGAGAAATAACAAAATATTTGTATATTTTTATAATTGTGATCACTTTAATTTAATTATTTTTAGTAAATAAATATTAAATATATATGCAGTAGAAAATAGTAGAGTATGGGAAAAGAGAACGTTTAGTGATATCTGATTCTTTTATACAGAAATAATCATTTAAATTCTTTTTTTGTTACTTCTTGAGTCCAATCCGAAAGGCCTTTAATCCAACTTCCCAATCAAACCGGTTGACATTGTTTTGTTTTATGGTTGCCAACTGAAGCAGTGTACTTAAATTTTTGTTATTATGATTTTCAAGAAATTGCTTTTGTGACTCAGTAAAGATTGTATGGTTTGGCCTGCATAATTGCCCATGAGAAAAATCTAGACAAAAAATTTGCATAATTTGTTTTTTTTTAAAATTAATTCAAAAAAATTATTAGTGGGTTGGGGGAGTAATTTTTAAAAAATAAAGTGTGGTTAAAATGAGGTTGGAAACATTGGCTTGGCCTCCCTAAACAAGGTACATCAACAACTGTCAACATTTTATCTATGAAATCCTGTCTAAAATTTGCACAAAATATTCTGTTCAACTTTGATTAATAATGTCCTGTTTAACATTGGCATATGACTTCCTGTATTATTATGTATTTCTAAAAAAAATTTTTAAAATATTACAGAATATCCTCATGCCTAAGACATAATTATTTTTTTTTTGTTGAATGTAAATCTTTTGAAACTGTATCAATGGACCTTTTTCTTGGCTAATGTTTTCTTCAAGAAATTTTTTAAAATCTCTTTTGCTGTCATTTAAATTTAAGTATAGTCTTTAAAATTTATTTTTTTATTATCTATGTCTATTAAAAAAAACATAAGTCATATTATTTTAGTTTAATCTGATTCTTTGCCAGATTTCTTCAACAAGTGAATCACAGTCACCAGCTATAACCACTCTTGCCAATTTTGCACTTCCTCATGCAGAGATTGTTTGTACCTTCAAAGATGGTGGTGTGGGACTTTATAATCTTGGTTATAAACGCTGGACATTTCTTAGAGATCAGGTATATTGTGTCGCTGGACATTTCTTAGAGATCAGGTATATTGTGTATAAAGGTTCACACAGAAAGCATGTGTTGGCTTAATTATAATAATAAAAATTTAAAAAATTTTTTTTTTTAAATTTCATCAAATCAATCATCAAAGCAACAGAATATTTTATAATAATTTTAAAACATAGTGAACCCTTGTTTATAGCGGATAATGGTGACTGTAAACCCACGTGATAGGTGACAACTGTGTGGCCGATGACTGTAAGTTATGCCTCTTTAGGCAGCTATTCCATTTCCTGTGAACCTCTTCTAATTTTACTACGATGTTTAAAAATCTGCAAAGCAGTGAATCCAGGATAACTGAATGACGATAAGTTTCATGAGATCACTGCATTTTCATGAAAATTGACAGTTGTAATTTCTTTTAACTTTTTGGGTCACTTTTATGGGCCTTGTATCTTCTATGTTAAATATTTTTTTAAAACACTTTTTTATTGCACACATTGATGAAGATAAAAACTTTAAAGTAATATTTTTGGGAAAATTATGATTAATTTTAAATATGCCAAATTTTTCTCCCATTTTTGTTGTAAACATATTGCAGAAAAGAAAGCTGGAGTTATTAAAGATAATAATATAATATATCTTAAATTTTGTCTTAACTTGAAATTCAAAATATATTTCTTATGCTCTGTCAAAAAATTATTGTATGAGTTAAAAAAAACCTTCTTTGGAGAATGAATTCTATGATAATTTTTCAGGGTCATATAGAAACAATATTTGATTGTAAATTTAAACCTGATAATCCAGACCAACTGGCAACAGCAAGTTTTGATGGAACAATAAAAATCTGGGATGTGACTACAATGACTTGTGTAAGTATTATTAACAATAACATCTCCTATCTCATTTTTATGAAGAGATTAGATTTATTTATTTTTTGTCTATTTCCTTAGAGATTAGCATGATTTATAAATACTCCCAAAAATCATTAAGTAACATTGTGAGTTTATATTTAACTGAGTATATTTAGAGTATAATTGTTTTTAAAAGTTTGAATTTGTTCATGTAGTAACAAATGTTTTAATATTTATGACCGATCATATAATATATGTTTTTATGTATAGGTTTATATTATAACGATTTTATTATTTTCATCTGAAAGAAATATTTTATCATCCAAAAGAAAAATGATGCTTTATGAGTCACCATAAATGATGTCACGTTATTTTGAAAGATTCTTTTACATTGACCTCTTTTCACACAAACTGCCACAAAATTCGTCAGAACAAATCCCATATTTAAATGATTACATTACCATCTCCTATTTTCCCCTCCAAGTGAAAACTCTTTTAATGGGTGTCCCGAAGCTAAAAATTAAAATAAATCATTCTTTAAAAAAATAAAACTTTCAGAATTTTTTTTTTAATTATAAAAATCCAGACATGCTTAAGAATAATAAATATAAATGTATCAATGTTTTCAGTTTCACTGTCTTGTTTTACCTGCTCGCAGTGATGTTGTACATGATGACCATTTCTTTTTTAGCTCTTATCATCTGCTGGCAATGAAGGTGTCATCTACCATATCTCATGGGCTCCAGCAGACCTAGAATGTATAGCTGCATGCACAGCCAAGAATGGTGCATTCATCTTGGATGTCAAGAAAGGCAAGATCATCAAAAGGTTAAACAATGTATGTTAATTCTTAGATCATCAAAGGGTTAAACAATGTATGTTAATTCTTAGATCATCAAAGGGTTAAACAATGTATTTTAATTCTTAGATCGTCAAAAGGTTAAACAATGTATGTTAATTCTTAGATCATCAAAAGGTTAAACAATGTATGTTAATTCTTAGATTGTCAAAAGGTTAAACAATGTATGTTAATTCTTAGATCATCAAAATGTTAAACAATGTATGTTAATTCTTAGATCATCAAAAGGTTAAACAATGTATGTTAATTCTTAGATCGTCAAAAGGTTAAACAATGTATGTTAATTCTTAGATCACCAAAAGGTTAAACAGTGTATGTTAATTCTTAGATCATCAAAAGGTTAAACAATGTATGTTAATTCTTAGATCAAATATTTCAGTTAATTCTTGGATCAAATATTTCAGTTATCCTCATGTTTATTCAGGACAGAATGTTTTATCATGATATCCTGCATACTCGAAACAAAGGCTATGGCACATGATTTTATTTTAGATTTTAAAATAATAAATATCAATGTCATTGTAGTGATGATTCTGACTTACATTCAAAACTTCTCATTGATTTCTATGTAATTAGAATTTTACTATTATAAATCTTTACATCAGAAATAACTGAAATCCCTGAAAACATTTCTAAAACAAACCAATAATTTAATTTCCTATTCTTAATATGCTTTTCAAACGCATTAATGAATTTTTTTTTTTAAATGTCTCTACCCAGCATGCACCTAAAACCAATGTTTACTGTGTGGCTTGGAACCAAATAGATGCAAAGATCATCATGACTTGTGGGGCAGATGGCTTTTGGTACGTTTATTTGCTTATTAGCATCATTTTAAAAAATTTAAAAATTTGCCTCCTAGATTGGTCCTTGATTTATGTCTAGTCTTGCATTTTTATTTGAGTTTTTAATGTTGATAGTTTGTTGGTTTTCATGGTCTGTTCAGGCAACCCATCCCATGCCCTAACGCCAGGCAACAAATCCTTTTTATTTAAAGATGTTGAAACTCAAGTGGCTTTATGTAATTGATTAAGCTCCTTTTCTAAAAGTTATTATCTGTTATTAATTACACCAAATCCTTTGAAACTATGACATTAATTGTTAAGAAACAAGCTGTTGTTTTATAGAAAAACTTTATGTTTAAATGGGTGATGCATTGCTTGTTATCTAAATTGTCAAAATATGACATTTCTTTTTTATTGTTGATCAAATTAGTATGTCATCATTTTCAACTATTCAAGATGAATAGATTGGACAGATTGCAGTTCAAGGTTGTTAAACTTATTGCCTACTAAATTATAATTTCTATAACTAATTTGAGGATTAGGAAAAAAAAATGTTTTTTTTTTTACATTCAGAAAGTTTTTCCTCAGAATAAATTCATTTTGTTATTTTTGTGATTTATCTGATTGCTGTTTAATCCAACATGTTGATGAAGGTCATTTTTTAAAGCATTGTTTTCCATTTTGCGGTTGGCTGCCTGGAATGATAAAATTTTTGTAAACATTTTCATTTGGTGTTGTTCAGATATCCGCATGCTATATTTACAATGTTCAAAGTGGGTTGGGTTGGTATTTTATTGTAGATAATTATAATTGATTTATGTTAAGGGGCAATAATTTTAAAACTATAAAGATTTAAAATAATAAAACAAATATTTGCAGAAAATACTAACAGAGCACTGACCTAAATTCTGCTTTTCATTGAAATTAAAGAAATTTAAAATTATTCCTAATTTTTGGTGTGACTGCTAAAATTTGCTTTGAACAAGATTAATTTTTAATTATATTATTGGATAATTCTAGCATAATCCAAAATGTTGATGGTCAAGTTGTCCAGAGATACAAACATCCAGGTCCAGTCTATGGTTGTGATTGGAGTCCATTTAGCAAGTCAGTCATTTTTCAAATAAGCTGGTCTTGGTTTAAAATAAACATATTTTTATGTATTAATTCTATCTATATTTTGTAAAGTAATGTATGTTTGTCTTTTATGCCTTACTAAATTTGATCACCATGAAACTTGGGGAAGTTTTTAAATACATTCCTATTAATATTTCTGGGAAATTTTTTTTAAAGTTACCACTCGCTGTGGGCTGGGTGCCCAAAAAGATAATTTTTCCCCCTTATATGAGTTATATAAAAAGTATTTTAAACATTGGATATTGGATAAATAAATGGACCTAGATCAAACGGGGTACTTACAAACTTGATTTTTTTCATATTAAAACTCTATAGGGTATTGAACGTCTGTTCCTTTGGTTATCATTTAGATTGAAATTTACAGGGGTTTTGTATTTAACATCTTGCACTGATTAGGCCCTTGTCCTTAATGTTGTTTTTATCTTCTATAATCTATATACATTTTATTTTATTCCTACAATCACCTTGAAACTTTTTGGAAGTTGAGAACTCTGCGCTGTTGAGGTTTCTGACATAAATTTTCTATCAATTACGACTCACTGATTTTTTTTACTTTCCTTTCTACTGAGATTGTTGCAACCTGCAATGGATAATCTTTTTCTTTCTAATTATCTAAACTAAATTGTAACTTATTTAGTATTAACTTAATATAAACCAAACAGATATTGTAATAGTAGTTGGTATTGATGTTTAAATCACACAGTTTGTGGTGACCTACTTGTGAATTGCTGATTTTTTAAATGAACAATAATTTTTTAGATGATTAAAGAAAAGAAGATGATGTTGGTATCACATTATCTTAGTTTTGTTTTCTTGCATCATTGAGCACTTTAATATCCCCATTCTCTACACAGCATTCATAGAATATCTTTAGCAAATATTACACTGAAGACATGTGGCCTTTCATCACTTGACTTGAGATTAAGGTTGACCTCTGTAACATCCAGACTTTTTCACCTGACCATCTCACCTTACACTGGACATTTATTGCCCCCCCCCCCAACATTCCATTAGGATAGTGTAGATGGGACATGTCAAAGATGTTACCATTCAACCAGATAGCAAGCATAAATATATATAAATGTTCCCTTACACAGACACAATGTGAGTTACATCCTTAAAAGGTTTTGGCTTTGCCACCACTGAAGAGAGTATTACCTTTAACCTTGGGTTGGCCACCACTGAAGAGAGTATTACCTTTAACCTCGGCTTTGCCACCACTGAAGAGAGTATTACCTTTAACCTCGGGTTGGCCACCACTGAAGAGAGTATTACCTTTAACCTTGGGTTGGCCACCACTGAAGAGAGCATTACCTTTAACCTTGGGTTGGCCACCACTGAAGAGAGTATTACCTTTAACCTTGAGTTGGCCACCACTGAAGAGAGTATTACCTTTAACCTTGGGTTGGCCACCACTGAAGAGAGCATTACCTTTAACCTTGGCTTTGCCACCACTGAAGAGAGTATTACCTTTAACCTCGGGTTGGCCACCACTGAAGAGAGTATTACCTTTAACCTCGGGTTGGCCACCACTGAAGAGAGCATTACCTTTAACCTTGGGTTGGCCACCACTGAAGAGAGCATTACCTTTAACCTTGGGTTGGCCACCACTGAAGAGAGCATTACCTTTAACCTCAGGTTGGCCACCACTGAAGAGAGTATTACCTTTAATCTTGGGTTGGCCACCACTGAAGAGAGCATTACCTTTAACCTCGGGTTGGCCACCACTGAAGAGAGTATTACCTTTAACCTTGGGTTGGCCACCACTGAAGAGAGCATTACCTTTAACCTTGGGGTGGCCACCCATGAACTAGAGCATTACCTTTGGCCTCAGACTACCAGACATCACCAACACTTTGTATGAACCTGAATTAGGTCTCAGCCCATTGTTTCTATCTGTTACTATGTCTGCTCACCTAACTCACACGACTGCCGTAGATAGAGATTTACTGTTTGAATTTTTTCATTCAGAGACATGTGGGCAACTGGATGTGAAGACAAAGTTTTGAGAGTTTATTATTTGGCATCCAGTTCCAACCAGCCTATTCGAGTCTTTACAGGTACTTTTATTATTACTGCTGAAAAAAACGGCATTAATATTTTAATTCTGCTTCAAAATGAAAATATTTACAAAAAATGTGTAGTTTTATTAATTATGTCACTGTTTTATTATAGATCTAAATAGTTTAAACAGAAAAGTATTAGAACAAAGCATACATAAAGAAAAATATTTTTTACTTAAGTGGAGTTTCTCTTTAATTGAGTCGCTTTAAAAAATTTTCCTGTAAAATCATTTTCAGAATTTTAAGTTTATTGTGGAAAATTATCATTAGCACCAGAATAATGTGGTAAACTTTGTTTGCATCATAGCTTAAAACTTTAGTGAACCTTATTTAAAAGGATCTCTTTCAGAAACTTCTTTACCCAAAATAATATAACAACTGAATTTTTAAACTTTTGCTGCAAGTAGCACAATTATTTCACTTTAGTTGATGGGAATTATATTGAAATTAGGTAGTTGTTCGTGTTTATCGACAGAAATTGATATTTGTTGATAAAAATCATGCAGCAGTTACTAACATCATGTGACTTGAATCAAAACCTGAGTTTTTTTTTCTATAAAGCTTGCACATTTATGGGTGCATTTTTTAAAATTCATAGTTCCTGAACTCAACAGTAAACTTGATGTGTAAATTGCAGGGCATGAGGCGAAGGTTTTCCACGTCAGATGGAATCCACTAAAAGAAGGAGTTTTGTGCAGTGGATCAGATGATGGGTGAGTTGCCTGCTATTGAACTGATCACAAAGAGGATTAAAACTTCACACATCGGTATACTTTCCTGATTTCGCTAAATTAGAATCAAATCCAATGTGAGTTGTCTGACCATTGAGTGGTCCATTGTGGTCCCCGCCGCCTCCTTCCAAAACCACTTATCACAGATCCCAGTTGGGTAACAACAATCGCTCTTTGAAAATCAATGTTTGAGATTGATGAAAATAAGTAACTGTTAAGAGAGTGATCACTTTATCTTTACCCTTTAACTTTAATACCCATGGATCATTGTTGTCTAAATCTCCGTTATTGTCTTAAATTAAATAAAATTTAATTATCATGTCCTAGTGCCCACTCCACTAACACCTGAAATGCACTATTTTCACTAACATTAACCATATTTCTAACACCTGAAATGCACTATTTTCACTAACATTAACCGTATTTCTACTATCAGGCACATAAGAATCTGGGACTACACAAGAGATCAGTGCATCTGTGTACTGACTGGCCACACTGCCCCTGTCCGGGGACTCACCTGGAACTCAGAGGTCCCCACTCTCCTTGGCTCGGGGAGCTGGGACTTCAGCATCAGGATTTGGGACACCAGGGATGGGGCGTGTCTACACTGTATTTTAGACCATGGGGCGGATGTTTATGGTAAGTTTATTCTACAGGGATGGGGCGTGTCTACACTGTATTTTAGACCATGGGGCGGATGTTTATGGTAAGTTGACTCAATGCAAAGTTTATATGCACAAAACTTGAAATATAGAATAGATGTATACAAAATTCAAATCTTAGACAGCAGTATAAGAAAGGTCTGTAGTGTATATAATGAATGAAAACATACAGCATTTAACAGATTTCATGCACATTTCAGGAGCGTCTTATAATCGAAATTAAAATTTTAAAAATTAAAATTTAAACAAGAAAAATTGCTTGAAACTAAGGTGCTTCTTATGGTCTGTAGCATATAAGATTTTAGTTTCTTAATTTTGGTAGCCAATTTTACTATAATCAACAATAGCCTCAAAACATTGAGGTATTCATTCCCCTTAGATGCCAAAGGTTGAACTTACATTACAAAAATGCTATAAATGAAAGGGTTTTTTTAAAAAAATATTTGTCAACACAATCACTAAACATATTGTATGACATTATCACTCTATGCTACTTCTTTTAATTCTATGCCTTGAACTATTTTTGTGATATTAACAACTAAACAGTTTATGTTGTATGACACCATTATATCTTGTGGCACAAACTGGGTAACACAGGGCCACACACCAGATAATGAGATATTGATCAAATGATTCCTTTAGGTCTAACATCTCATCACTTGTGGCACAAACTGTTTAACACAGGGTTACACACCAGATAATGAGATATTGATCAAATGATTCCTTTAGGTCTAACATCTCATCACTTGTGGCACAAACTGTTTAACACAGGGCCACACACCAGATAATAAGATATTGATCAAATGATTCCTCTAGGTCTAACATCTCATCACTTGTGGCACAAACTGTTTAACACAGGGCCACACACCAGATAATGAGATATTGATCAAATGATTCCTTTAGGTCTAACATCTCATCACTTGTGGCACAAACTGTTTAACACAGGGCCATACACTGGCTGGTGAGATATTGATCAAATGATTCCTCTAGGTCTAACATCTCATCACTTGTGGCACAAACTGTTTAACACAGGGCCACACACCAGATAATGAGATATTGATCAAATGATTCCTTTAGGTCTAACATCTCATCACTTGTGGCACACACTGTTTAACACAGGGCCACACACCAGATAATAAGATATTGATCAGATGATTCCTTTAGGTCTAACATCTCATCACTTGTGGCACAAACTGTTTAACACAGGGCCACACACCAGATAATGAGATATTGATCAAATGATTCCTTTAGGTCTAACATCTCATCAA
>MUZC01000396.1:31498-70451 GCA_002072015.1 Radix auricularia | reverse complement strand
TGATGGTGGTGTAGGGGGTAAGTTTGATGGTGGTGTAGTGGGTAAGTCTGATGGTGGTGTAGGGGGTAAGTCTGATGGTGGTGTAGGGGGTAAGTTTGATGGTGGTGTAGGGGGTAAGTATGATGGTGGTGTAGGGGGTAAGTATGATGGTGGTGTAGGGGGTAAGTCTGATGGTGGTGTTGGTGGTAAGTTTGATGGTGGTGTAGGGGGTAAGTCTGATGGTGGTGTAGGTGGTAAGTCTGATGGTGGTGTAGGGGGTAAGTTTGATGGTGGTGTAGGGGGTAAGTCTGATGGTGGTGTAGGGGGCAAGTTTGATGGTGGTGTAGGGGGTAAGTTTGATGGTGGTGTAGGGGGTAAGTCTGATGGTGGTGTAGGGGGTAAGTCTGATGGTGGTGTAGGGGGTAAGTTTGATATAGGTGTAAGGGGTAAGTTTGATCAATGTCTGGTATGACACTGTTGTCAGCTCCATCATTTCATTTCTATGGCCCATAGTTTACTGTTTCTTGTGACAGTTATATTTGCTATTGGGACAACTATACGGCTAAAAGTTTGAGGTTATTGTTTACACAACTGCATTGAAATTTTTGATATTATTGAAATGATAGACTTTTAAAAATGTATATCTTTAAAGACATCTTATATATGAAATCTGTTGTTTTGGTTGCAAACATTTTTTCACTTAAAAATAATTTGATGATTCAAATATTTACTCGTACAAAACATTATGTATGTACATCTGTTTGATCCAAAACAGAATCAGAAGCACCCTCTGGGGCATTATCAACAAATGTCTTATCTGGCAGAGCATCAAAAAATTTGTACAGTCATTTGTGCGAGAAGGGCGGCAACTCACATAAAACATTACTCGAAGGATTTTCCAAATTTTTTTCGGTGAGTTTTTAAAAAAATAGTTAACTATGTTGTGTCATATAATAAATGATTTAAAATCATTATTGTTTAAGATTTAAAATGTCTTTCACATTTATAGAAATGGTAATTTTTTCAGAAATCTTAATTAAGGAAAAATAGTCTTTCATTAAATTTGACAAACAAATAATTCTAAAGTGAACTTGTTTCTTTTATCCTAATTATTTTCCCTGAGATCTCTCTTTTGTTATTGAGTTTTCTCTTTTAATCCCTCAAAATTGTATTTTAAAAGTGGCCCCAAACTTTTCATAAGTTCATAATTATGTATGCTAATCAATTTATTATGTTGAATTCCTAAACACTTTTAACTTGAAAACTTTTTAAAATGTCTCTAGGATCTCTTAGAAATTACATTATTGAATGAAAGGAAATAATTTAAGATAAACTAATTTAGTGTAACCCATACAGTGTAGTCTATATTTTGTCATTTCAGCATCCGTGTGGGACCAACAACTTGTGGGACCTGGTGTCTGTCATCTTGGGTCGTGACACACTCATGCTGTCAGCGTCTTATGCACGCGGTATCGTGCATAGGAAACACATCACGCAGTTCAAAGGGGTTAGTTAACTGTGTCAATCACAGCATTGGGAAGGCTATAAATTAATTAGTTCCTACATTTTAAACTGATCCCAGCGGTGGTTGGGCCATGTCCACAGGATGAACTCCGAGCGAATTCCAAGAGCTGTGCTTTATACTGAGCTGGCAACTGGTATGAGGGAAAGAGGTCGCCCCTGACTGGGCTACAAGGATCGACCATAAAACGTTGAAGGCCATTGTTGAAGAGCGCATCCTCTGGCGGTCACTAGTGGGTGGCGGTATTCGTTGTCTGTCTTTTCTATGTATTAATTTTTATCTGTCTGTTCTGTCAATTATTTGTTGTCTGTCTATTTCAGTCTGAAGCCCAGCAGTTGGAGATGATCAAGATGTCCAAATTCGGAGGAGGTATCGGTGCCCCAAGTAGAGAAGAGAGATTGAATGATGCCGCGAGAATCCACATCCAACTTGGCAACACACAGCGCTACTGTGAGCTGATGGTCGACTTGGGAAAGGTAACTCCTTCCAGCCCTAACAGAATACTACTCTGTATATCTAATTGTATTTATCAACTTCTTGCTCTAGATAGAAAAGGAGATATAAATATTTTTGATGGGTTTGAACTTGTGAACTTTTACTGATGCATAACCATGTTCAGAACTATTATTAACTAGATGCCCGCGGCGAAGCATACACCGCAGATTTGCGCATAGTTAGTGCAAAGAAAGTGGAGGGGGTGAACAGACACAAAAATACATCACAAAGAAATCAGAACAACGCGAATGAACCTCGGAGGCAGGGATAACTGCGACGCATTTCTGATCTGGAAACATGTGCATTGTGGTTAGCCACTTGCCACCCCGCACCACCCTAGCTTGCTAAACATAAACTAATTGGCATAACCTGACAAAGGTCATTCGTCTTGTGCTTGTTATGGTGATCGAAAAGATAGTGGGAAATGAATGGGCTCAAACACAAACATTTTCAAAAATTAAAAAAATGTAATGTCTTAGCTGGGGATTGAACCTGCGACCTCCGCGTGATAGGCGAATGTTATAACCATTACACTACGAAATACATGATATTTTGTTGTTCTGAAAGAACACAGTAATTGACTTCAATTCAACGAAATTTTGAATGTTTACTATCTTTTCTTGCAATCTGATTGGTCAGTGGGGTCAGAGGACAGACAGCTTGCTACGTCTTGTCCGGCATGGTTGGACCATGTAGAGAATTATATATATAGATAGTTAACACTGATAAATAGTGCTCTCCCTTTGCTTAGATAGACGTAACCATTTCACATGTTGCTAAACCTCTGACTTGTTTAATGTCATTTTATGCTCAAATAAAATTTTAAGAAACTTATTTCAAACATCAGAAACTGTGATAAACATCAAACACCTTTTAATGTTCACAGACTGTGATACTAGGAGATTATGCTAGGGATTATACTAGGGGATTATTCTAGAAGATTATACTAGGAGATTATACTAGGAGATTATAAGGTTATTCTTAGCTTTATTTTGTTTTTTTCATAGTGGGAGAGAGCTTTGGCTATTGCACCATCTGTTTCTATGAAATATTGGCAGAAATTGAATCAACGGTAAATAGTAATTTTACATTTTAGTTTTTAAAAATTTCCACCAAACAACAGACTGTACTTCATACTTCATAAACTAAAAACTTGTTGTAGTAAAAGATATTGACCAAAGTTAAGTTTGTAAGTGTTCAAAATAGTTTCATCAATTTTTAAATCATAAGGCAAAGTTAACCATTTAATTAAAGATCAAATTTAAATGAAAAAAATATCAAAATAATTATTTATGATGACATCTGTATGTTTAGGACTTTACATCTTTAGATTGATGTTTAGTTGATACATGCCTCTATAATTTTGTTGTTCAATAAATATTGGGCTTTTAGTCACATCATTGAAAATCTTGGTCTTTTTATTATTTTAAAATGGCACATACCATTTTCGTATAATTATATATCTTTACATAATTATAAATGAAGTATAAGTCTTTTAGCCTAGAGATAAGAATCAAATTTTATTAATAAAAGCTTTTTTAAAATATAATTTAAGGTTAAATTTTATTAATATGTCAATCGTATTTAAAAAACTGGCAAAGATTTGAACACATTTAAGGAAACAATCTTGATCAAAGGTTTAATTTGACCAGAGTCAATGTTTATTTGAGTTGATAAATTTAAAAAATTTCCCTAAAGATATTGTGCCGCCCTTTTGGCTGGGGACAATGATGATGCTCTCCCTTTCAATGTGGCTGCTGGGAACATCCAACAGCTTGTGTCATTCTTTACCTCACGTGGCCAACTGTCGGAAGCTGTAGTTATAGCTGAGAGTGCTTGTGAAGGGTCTATAAAAGTTCCTGTCGTTGATAACAACAGAGAAAGGTCCTCGCCTAGAATTTCTGAAGAGACCAGCTCACTAAACAGGTCAATAGATTGTATGTCACTCAGTGAAATGAGAGAATAAGTGCTGCAAAGATGGGACTATAGACATCTTGATATTTATTTATAACATTTAGTTTAGCTAGAAATATTATTAAGACATAAATTGAATGTTATTATGGTGGTCCTGTTTGTTATAAAAATTTTATTATTTGGGAGAAACTTTTTAAAGGTTTTTAACAAATCAGTGGACAATTTGAAATAAAAACATTAAAACATTTTTTTCAAGTCTCACATGATGTTCAAAAATATTCATTTAGCATTGTACTTGCTAAGAAAACTTTGTATGTTGATTTGGCTTATTTAAGATACACTACAGTTAATTTACAGATAACGTTTGTTCAAACAAAAAAATATATGCCTATCATTAAATTATTTTGAACTATTTTATTGCCAGATTGAGTATAATTAAATTTTGTTGAACTATTTTATTGCCAGATTGAGTATAATTAAATTATTTTGAACTATTTTATTGCCAGATTGAGTATAATTAAATTTTGTTGAACTATTTCATTGCCAGATTGACTATCGCGGTTATGGAGAATTTGTCTGATGTGTATTTTCATGAAGGTTCACCAGCATTGGCTGCTTGCTGCCATTTGGCTGTTGATGATCAAAAGGTAAACCAAACAATAATTACTTGACTGTACAATCAAATATAGAAAAAGAAATAAATATGACACAGAAATGTGTGATCATTGCAACATGTGTTATGTAAAGTTTCTGTAAATAACTGAACACAGTGTAATTAACAACCAAGCAAATTTATTGAGCTGAATTTTTATTACACTTATTATTGCATTTCAATTGCTGCCTTCGTATTAAATGGAAAAGACGTAAACAAGGTAAGGGTTAGCCTGACCGGACGTAACAAAACAGCGAACGTTTCGGCAAAGAGCCTTTATCAACGAACATACAATACACAAATAAAACGAAAATAAAAATAAAAAATAAAATGAAGAAACTTAGCTGCGGTGAAGTCCAAAGTATCCAAAAAAGTATTAAAAAGCTTTTGGTCAGTTGGGTCAAGCAGTGATTTTATGGCTGGTTATCCTTTCAGCAGGTCATTGAGTTGGAGCGTCAAAGGAATGGGATTTTTACGCTTGCCAATTTAATACTAAAATAAATTTCACAAGTGTGTTTTGTTATTAACCATTGAGGAGATATGTCCTCAAGCAAGAGAAATGTTGATTGGAATTAATGCTTATCTGGATGAAAATTTAAAAAGGTGTTTTTTTTCCTATTTATTGTCTTTGTTTTTGTTTCCAGAGAGCTATATCCAAGCTACTTCGTGGCAATGAACTGGAGTTGGCTCTGAGTGTAGGCCTAGTGCTGGGCGGTGCTCCAAGCCAAACAGATATTGTCATAGAGCTTTTGTCTAGGAGATGTGAATCATTAGGGAAATGGTACACAAACTTAAATTTATTTTAAAAATTATATTACTATCAAAATTACCGTTTTCTTTATCTTTATCATTCAAAGGGATCATATTTAAACTAAATAAAAGGTAAGCAATGTCTCCTCTGAGGTTCGTTGGTCGATGCGCAAAGTAAAAAAAACAACTCATGTGCAAAGTTGCACATCATCCATCCATTTTTTAAGAAAAATTTTGTTAATTTTGCTTCACAGTAATTCTAAACTGCTGTTCAGTGGTGATCAGATATCTGTGTGGCTTAAAGGGAACATTGTAAGACAGTTAAAGATTGAATTAGCCAAGGTCACAATAATCTTCTGTACAGAAGGATCATTTGTGAAAGATAAAATTAAATAATTATTTTTGTAACCCTCATGTTTCTAAACTTGTAAATCCAGTGAATGAAACATTTTAGCTATTATTTTTTAATTTTAGGGAACTTGGCCTTGACCTTTTAAAGCTGCAGCAGAAGCCATCTTTCAATCAAGCTAAACTATGTGCTAGGTGTTCATCCAGCATGGCTGAGATTAATCTATTACATGAAAAGGTTCGTTATGTTCATCAACATATTTTAGGTCAGTGTTGTTCAATTTTTGGGGGCTTAACTGTAGTGGGATGAAAAAAAAAATGAATTAATTTGTGAGCCCCCAGATAAATTTTATTTTGCTTTGCAAAATATAAATAGTAAAAAAAAAAAAAGCAAACTATAAATAACCTGAAAGACAAATAGTATATGAGATATTGAGGTGTTAGTGCCTCAGTGGGAAGTTTTGAATGGATGAGAAGGGCAAAAGAAAGTATCAGTGTTAGGTTCCCTGGGCAAACATAGGACAGCTGAGTGGGATAGTTTATGAACCCCTTACTAGCAGGATTGGGCACGCAAGCCATTGTTGGTGACTCCTGTGCTAACTTTCTATGAAAGTAATTAAACAGTGTATTGGTAAGCCTTACAAAAGACACAACATAAATTTTATAGTTATTATACCATAAATTGTTATTTACATTGTTGTGATCATTTGAGAAGAAAATAACTGCATATTTGATGCTGGCATGTTTATCACAGGCAGGACTGCCTTCAATGGACTTGTGTGAAGCTAAAGGGAAATCACTGAGATCTTCAGCTAGTGAGGTCATGGATTGTGTCAAATTTTATTTGCTGTCACACGCCTGTGAAGAAGGTTTACTCATTGGTTTACAGTATGTGAAGGGTACAAAATAAACTTTATCTATAATTCAAATCTTGTGTATCAAAAGGTTTTTGCCTTTAAATAAAGTGTTATGAACTTTGCAGTATTGTTAAAATGGTACACTTAATAAAGAATCAAATATCTTGTAAACAGGCTAATTATTTAAATAACGTATGTATTCTTGCATTTGAATTTGCCTACTTATTAAAATAATTTTTAGAAATCCCTCTTCAAATATTTTGTTATTAAATACAGAAATATGTTCATATCACATATACTTCTACCAACCACACCTTGCGGATCATTAAAATTAAAACACTAGATGATAGAAGAGCAAAGAATAAAGTAGTAATAATACATCAGGCAATCAATTTAATCTGGAACACAATGAACCAAAAATTAAAGGCAATAGCCAAATAAGCAGAGGTATACAAATACCTTTCTTATTCTATGTGCTGGAAAAATCATAAATCCTCCTGCATGGAATGTATTGCCTGAACAAAAAAAAAACACCAGCACACTATTGACCTTCAAAATCTAATAAAAATGCAAGGCTAGACACAAACTATGATTAATTGTAGGACGCAAAATCTTGTGTATAAAATATGTAATGTATAAGATAAGAGAAACCTTTTTTTTTTTATCCATTCATCCTTAACAATTCCCATTCATAAACTTAGGTTAACCTTAGGTAAAATGTTAACCTCTCAATATCTTGTGAGTTTATTATTTTAACAAAAGATACAACAGTATCAAGTTAGTCAATTGTCCTATATATTCCTGTGTTCTTTTTATGAAATAATTACACGTAGAATTAAAGCAGCTTACTGATCAAGACTTTATTGCAATAATAATATTTATTTATTTTATTTGTTCAATTGAAATACAAATTTAAGTAGCCTCTTTTATCAATCTCTGTTGGTATCAAACAAAATTCATCTTCGTTCATAGGAAAAAAAACCCAACAAAGTAATAATATCCAAAACTAATAACTTACATTCTACAAATACACATTTGTGTTATTTACTCAAATTACAGGACAACTATTTCTGATGTTGTTAAAACAAATGTTTATTATTGAACTTGAGGAAAACAAAAAATGTTGTTGTTGATTATTTCAGATCAGATGAAATCACCAGATTGGACAGCAGATGATGTATTTCCCATGTTACAATTACTTGGTTGTATCAAAACTGAGAAGCTACAGCATGCCAAAAGTTCAACGTAAGTATTTGTCACTTACTGTAAGTATTTGTCACTTATTGTAAGTATGTGTCACTTATGTAAGTATTTGTCACTTATGTAAGTATTTTTCACTAGGGAAACTCTTGTTGAGTTTCCGACATAAAAAATAGTGGATGCATTATTTTTTTAATCTGTTGGTTTTATTTACTCAGTTTTTATAATTTGACTTAATTTTCTCTTCCAGAACCATGCATGAGTTGTTGGCCTTATCTGCATATGTTGGAGCACTCATTGCTGTCAAACGACAATATTACCCTGTCGTAGAACCTCTACTTCTACATGCCCGGTACTATCATTACTTTGTACTGTTATAATCTTGCCAACTCCAAGTTATTTTGAATAATTATTTTTACATTCATAAATAAAAGATCATATTGATATTTAATGTTTATTCTTATTTTTCCCACTTTGTTTATAAGAAGTATTTTTTTAAAAATGATTTGGACTTTTTTATTATTTAAATTGCCTCTACATAATCAATACATTACAAGTTCACCTTCAGTACACTCCACATTCTTTCTTCAACGCTCAATAACAATGGATCATCTTTTATTTTCACAAAATTCACCCTGTGTAAATAAAATGTACATTATTACAGATGATAAAGTTGGCATTCTTGTACCTTTGACAGGCTGGGCAGTCGCAAACAATTAAATAATATTCATATCTTAAGACTTTTGAGATGTTTTTCAAAAATCTTATTAATTTCAATGTTGTCAACCTCTGAACCTATTTGAATCTCTCATTTTTTAATGTTTAAAAATCACCAGTTTTTAAATAATTTTCTCTTATTTCTTTTTTTTTTTTTTTTTTTAAATTCACATTAACTCTAACTCTGAATAATATTTTTAATGGCTTTTTTTTTTTTCTCTAAAGAAATATGTTGAAAAAAGTAGGTGTTACAGATAATTTAACAGAGAAAGAAATTGAGGAAAATATCAGTTTATTTTCAGCTGCTGTCAAAGGAAGGTAAAAAATGTTTTTTTTAATGCTATTTTTAAGTCTTTTAAAGTTTAAGTTCAGACATTGGTTGTTCTTTCCAGGAAAATTGATCTTTCTAAGAATGATTCCAATATGATTCTTCTCTCTGACTTACATATAAATATTTTTTCCAGGTTTAATATTTTGACATTGACAAAAAATCTAAATGACATGAACTTATTGTCAAGCCAAATTATTGAATTTGATGTGCACTCTGGCAGGTTATCAGGGGAGGTCATCACTTTGGACAAAAAATTGTTGTGTCGCTGTGGCAGTGACCCCAGTTGGGTTCTGGAGCCAGGTCCTGACTGCGTGTCCAGCTCACATCTGCCGTCTCACTCAGACATTCACACATCAGTTTTATCAGGGGAGAGAATAAGAGTAAGTCTTCACATGTACCATCTCACTCAGTTTTATCAGGGGAGAGAATAAGAGTAAGTCTTCAACTAATTTATCCTTCACCTAGCTTCACAAATTTTCAAGGGTCACTAACAGTTGAAACAGTTCAATTTACTGCGATTATCCAAATGGTCATGATAGTACCAAATCCTCCCAACTATTCCCTTGAAGTTTTAGTTTCTAAAAGCTGCCTCTATTCCCAGGGTCAAGCCTTCTTCTTGGAAGATGGACACTCAGCTATTTCCTGGAATGAAGCTCTCATGTGGGCCAAGGTCAACCCTTTCTCACCACTGGGATCTGGAGTTAGAATTAATCCATTTTAAAATATTGATGGATTTTTTTATAACAGGAGAAATAATCTCAAATCTTTTTTTTACAATTGTATGGATGCTTGGCATTAAGGGAGAAATTTCAAGAACATTTGGTGAGAGTTATAAAGAGGGTTCTCACATAGTTGTTGTCACTTTCTCATCTTAGTTTGGTTTCAAGATTTTTCCAAACTTTTTGAACGTCTGTCAAGCTTATAGATGCGTATTAGCATATGGGATCTGCAATTTAACATTCAATGCCCCATAAGGTTTTTGGTAAACTCCTGTCTCAATCCCGTAAGGATTTCCCGCATTACAATCAACTAGATATGAATTTTTTTTAAATGCATAAAATGTATTAATATTATTATTGTCATAGTGGCTTCATTTTTTAAAATAAGAATGGTTATTTTACGTAACCAAAAGACCGTCTTGAGTTAAAATTATTTTTACCTGTAGTTTATAACTATTATTATTATAATAAAATATAGCAAAATGGTATCTTCACAAAAAAAACAGCAAAAAGTACAAATTATTTCCAGAATAAGCAATAACACTAGCGAGGGAAGGGGCCGCCATTGCTGAAAGTCGAATACATCGTCTTTCATGCAGTGAAGAGGTTTTACTTTCCGTGATTTCGTCTCTAAAGAGAGTTCTAGCAAGGCACACGTTACCACACTTTGGGGCATCAAATGTCATTGGATTGCCATGTTAACTGTTCACTTGTTTACATTCCTTGTCACTGTTCACGTAAATATTCTTTAATTCAAGGCAAACTGCAATATTTTGTGAGCTTTCAGAATTAATTATGAAATAAAGCCATGAAAATGTCTGCTGGTAATGAAGATATGTAATTGAGGATTACAAACTAAGCAGCTTTTTTTTCTTTTTTGTATGTGTGTGGGTGTGGGGGGGGTATTGTTTGTATGGATTGCCCATGGATTGGGTTTTTAATTTTTTTGATAAAGTGTTATAATTTTTATTTGTATCTTAGTGAATCTTACATTGTTATTGCAAAATCTGTGATATATTGCAACACAAAGTGAATTTTTATCAACCATAGATTTTAGAGTCTAACTAGTTAAAAAAAATGTGATAAACTATGTGGCTATGGTTTGGTTTTAATTTATGTCAATCAAAATTAATTTACAATGTGTGGAAAAGTTGTTTCAACTTTTCCTGTCAGGGAGTGTGAACTGTGTAGTTGTGTGTTTGTTAAAATGAAAACTTGGACAATGAAAAACAGTATTATAATTTAATAAGCATCATCGGGTCTTTTTATACAAGTGAGCATTTGTCATTAAAATTTTACTTCTTTAAAGTTCATTGAGATTCTTTTAAAATTAAGCACTGTTGTGCTTTGATGGCGACTCCCAACTTAAAAAAAAACTTAAAATTATGAAAGTAAAAGATGCATGAGAATATGATATGCTTTAATTTTAATGAAATTTCAAAGACTAAATATTTTAATTACTCAACCTTACTCAACCTTTATTAACCTTTTGACAATTCCTCTTTCAGCAGGGTCATTTCTGAGACAAAACTTTGAAAACTGAAATTTTCACTATTAAATATTAAAACTCAAAGGCTCTTTATCATCCGCTTTATCAGTCTCACCACAAAATATCTTGTTAATGATAAAATGTTTTTAAGTTATCCATTTACGTGCATTGTTTCACAGAGACATTTTTCCAACTTTGCAAAATACCTCAGTCGTACTAAATTTGTATCATTGTGTTGTACAAGATCTGTATCACTGTTTCTAAATTTTTCTGCAATCTTCCAGTATTACTATTAAACTTAAACTACAATCCTGCCATTAGGGTTCGTGCATTAGCTTCAGTTTGTAAGTTATTTATTGTGTCTGTTGTGTACAAATTTGCTGCAAAAAATAAATTTTTGTATCACATGCAAAAATATCTTTCTTTGCTTTTGTCATGTGATGTGCTACTTATTCTCTAAATACAATCCTACATCAACAAGGGCTCAAAACATGGAGCAACTCATAGCAATTAAGTTGCTGGACTTGTTAAAATTAGAAATACCGTATATACTCTAGTATAAGTCGATCTTGAGTTTAAGTATAAGACAACCCTACAATTTGAGACTTGAAAAAAGTAATTTTAAGATTTCTTCGATGATCGCTACAGCAAACTTATGTCCTGTCAGCCGCATGCATGTAAATGCTTTTGCTAATGACACTCTGGTTTCATGGTAATATGGAATCAATTAACTAGTATCATTTTAATAAATACCTTTATAAATTTATAATATTAACTTACTGTCATGACAAAAACAGACATTTTATAGCACTTTTGATTTTATGATTTATAGTTTTCCTCCTTTCTGGCTAAAATCTGTTGCTACTAAATAGTGGATACTCTTTCAGAATTATTTCTACTAATTAAGAGATACTCTTACAACTTACAGAATTATTTCTACTAATTAAGAGATACTCTTACAACTTACAGAATTATTTCTACTCATTAAGAGATACTCTTACAACTTACAGAATTATTTCTACTAATTAAGAGATACTCTTTCAGAATTATTTCTACTAATTAAGAGATACTCTTTCAGAATTATTTCTCATCTAATTATTACTCACATATAGATCAACACTGTGACAGAGAGGTAGGTGTTTGCTTAGAAATGTTCATCCAAACTACGGAAACCTATTTTCAGCAAAAATATGACATTTATTAAGTTAAAAAATGTGTTATGCGAGTATAAGTCGATCCCCTGATTTTGACCTTGGCTTGCAGGCTTGGAAAATGGTAATCCGGCATGGATGTTGTACGATAAAATGCTGCGACCACCCAAGCTAGATCCTTGGTGGAAACTGCCTCGTTGCTGCCAGTCCCTCATTACACAGATGTGAACTGGACATTGTTGAACAAACAGCTTCTTGCACAGGCTAGACAGAAACAGGGAACCGTTTATGTGGTATGGCCGAGGAGACGGTGGCTCATCTGCTGACTGAATGCTCTGCAGCCATTGGGGACGTGGACGGGTCAGGCAGCACACACCCTGTGGAGGAATATCTCCATGGCGATGCCCTTATGTTAAGGCTCGCTGTTGGTATTGTAGGCCGGGCTATAACAGTCTAAGTGACTCAGACCTCCATTGAGAATGTCACATATTTTGACAGTGAAATTTTGAAACAAAATCTGGAGTTATACTAGAGTATGTTTGGTAAATAAAAATTTATCTTGTGATGTTTGGATAGATCTTTGGCCAAGTTTCCCAGAATTTTGGACAGTTTCCAGTTAAATTACGCAATGTCAAGACAAGTTCATTGTTACATCAGGAACACAATGATAATATAATGTTTTGTTATGATTAAGACTGTGAGCAGGTGCTAGCTAAGTTAATGCTATATGCTATATTATCAACTATGGAAATTACATTTTTTCTTTTTAGCCAATTTTTAAAATTCACCATTCTGGAGTTTTTCCTTTTTTTGGCTTTATGTTAACTTATGGCATACGGGAAGTATCTACTAATGGAAATGTTATAAGTAGGGCTGCGGAAATTAACGTTTAATTTCTTGATTAATTATTAAAATGTTTAACAATTAATTTTTTGAATGATTAATCGACCCACCACTTATTTACTGGGAGTCAAAATGATAAATATTTGTGGCCGATATATATAAACTAATTACCGGACAATTACACACACATTTTGGTTTAAAACTATTGACTGACGTGACTGTTCAAAATGTTGATAAAGGTTATTTTGTCCATTGAGACAAATCGTTAGCCTACCAATACTATCATGTAATGTTCCCTCTAAGTCTAAGCTTAGTTGATCCGTGTGCAAAAAAAAAATTTTTAACTCGTGTGAAAAGTTACCAACTTCCATTTTTGTACAATATTTACAAAATTTGCTGTGTGGTGGCGTCGGTCAAATATCTTCGCAGCCGCACTACTTAAAGGAAACATTGCTTCCATAATTCTAACACTTCGCTTATCACATGCAAACCAAACATCAACTTCAGTATCAGAAACTTCAGCTGAGACAATTTAAAGCTATATGAACAATTGTTCAGCTAGGCTGTCTATATTGTCAATAGGACCTGCTCATCACTTCAACTAAATAATGTCAATACACTTGTTGGTTAAAAGATGCCATATAAAGAAGACATTCCAGTGTTATTATGATTTTCGACAAGGACATTTTATGAATGTTACTTATGACACCATCAATTCCAATTTTTGGCTTTAATCAAAATTAACTATTAATTAATCATTAATTTTCCAAAAGTTAACAATTAAATTTAAATTAATCGACAACAGCCCTAGTTATAAGTATTACTTAAAAGCATTAATAATAATTGAAAAAAATTCAAAGTTAAGGTAAATTTATTTGTGATTTGTGGATAACTGATCAACAGACACACTGCAAAAATCAATAATGTATTAATTGGTGCAGTTCCTGACACAATGTGATTGAGAATTATTTTCTGTCTTTATTCTATATTTCTGATGACATTGTGTTTTTACATTTACAGCTCCATAGTATTATGTACTATGAAAATCTGTTTAACATTTAAAGGTATAAATAAAGTGGGAACACCATGAGTTATTTTAATATTGCTTAAACATATTTTGGGACTTAACTTTGAAACACATCAGTACCTCTCATTTTGAAATAGATAAATGAATAATTTTATTGATTTTCAGCTCATAAGTTTTAATTGAGATTCAGTATCAATCTAAAATCCTTAAAAAGCTTTAAAAATTTTTAAGATCCATCAGTTTATAATTTTCATGTCATGTTCAACATTCAACAGATCAATGATGATGTCTCAAGAGCTGTTTTTATTTCAAACCAACATTCATGCTCCTCGACAGGCAAACAATACACTGGTGAAATAAATCATGGTGACTACCTTCATGAAGTGGATCATCGCTGTCTCAGTAATTGACTAAATCAGCTTTTCAAAAAACATTACTGTGATCCAATCATATATAATAGTGAAAATACTTATTCAAATAAATTCATATTGCAACAAATGGACGTTATGCTAGCAGTTATACTGTCCAAAACAAATACAACTTTTAATTTTATAATTAATTATTGTAGGGCCAATTTCAGACATTTTTATTTTCAGGGATTGTTTTTAACATTGTTTTTTTTTTCTTCTAATAAAATGACATAAAGAATTTCTTTAATAGCTCTGTAAAGGAAGTTGGTAAAATGCAGACTTGTCCAACTGTTTGACCTCGACCTCTTTGTAGTGAATGCTTGGTTCCCTGGTCATGACCCCTTCACTCATGGCTTCAGGTTCTGATAATGGAGTAATGCATTCATTTACAAACTATTCACAAAATAAAACTTAAAATTTAAGCTTTTTTATCTAATCTTATCTGTTACAGACGCTCATTCTATACAGAATATTATTTTTGTTGTTCATTTCAGTGCAACCAAATTCAAAGTAGGCTATTAACTATTAACTAAACAATAATTTCTCCAATTCTCAAACAATGATAAAAGTGGGGCAGACTGTTCACTTAAAAATTTTAAAACTTTTATCTTTTCACATAATATAGATATTTTTTATCATGTATCTGATAAATATGTTGTTTTTGGCAGATATTGTTTACTTTTTAGTGCAAATGACAAAAATCCATAATTCATATTCAACACAATAAATATTCCTTTCTTTTTGCCTGCTGCAGAACAAATATTATAGTAGAAATAGCTTTACATAATGAAAGATGAATTTAAATAGTCTTTATAAAGGTAGAAATTACCCAAATATTACAGAACTTACGCAACATAAATTTTAGGGAATTAAAAAACAACAAAAAAATATAATAATAATAAAATAAAAATATATTATTTCAATGAAAATTGCAAATGTCAGCAAAATAAAAAAATAAAACTGGCCACAAATCTCCTAAGTCAGTGAGGGTTTTATTTTCCTGGGATATTTCATCCAGATTTGTTTCCATTCTGCGGATTATAATAAAATTTACATAATTTATGACTTGGACTGCATATTTTAGCATGTCGATGACCAGTACAGCTGATGTAAATAGAATCAGATTATGTATTACTAACTCTTTTTTTGGAGGGGAATATGCTCTTCTAATAAACTTTGACATGGGTAACACAAGCCAAACTAAGATGGGAACTATGATGCTCAGTGAATCAAAGTAATACAAAGAAGTTAGGTTGGACCTCAATTCCACTTGAGCAGTGGTGGCAAACCTTTTTGGGGGCCACATGCCCAAAATTCAACCCAAATCCCAGTTATTTCGGCAAAATGCCAACACTCCAATGAAACCCAAATATTGGGGTTTGGCTTAGCTGGTTTGTTTAAGGCAATATTAGTTTTGCCTCGCGCCGGCTGATGATGCTCTGCATGCCGACTATGGCAAGCTTGCCACAGCTTCGCCATTACTGCACTAGACAAAAATTATGACAAATCTTTCAGGACAGTAAATAAACTTTTATTGATTTCATAATGATTTTTTAATAAATTTTTCATTTCAGCCAATCATTTCAAACAGACTGGTTGCCTAAGTGTCTAAGCCCATACCTATCTCTGACAATATGTCTGTGGGGTTACTGGTCTGACTGTGGGCTGAGTTAAGTTTCTCAGCTGGTTCAGCTCTCCTCAAGCACCGGTCGCCAAGGGTCGGCTTGATTCCAAATCTCTTTGGATATTCTCTTCTCTCTTGTCTGCGGTGCTCAATGTGTTCATTGATAATCTTTTGAGACTAAAAAAGACAAAACAACATAAAACACAAATAAATTATACGTCATTTATTTTAACAGGGTTTGCATGAGGTTTGTTTAAAGAAATAAATTAGACTATGTTTGATAGAAAAACTTTAAAAAAATATTTTTACTGTTCTTTTTACAGGCATCTAATTAATTTTTTTATTTTGAAAATTACTTATTTTTAAAAAAATTTCTTTCAACTCAAGAATTGTGTCACCAGCATAAAAACAATGTTTTTTTTCTCTAGAAATACAAAAATATTTCCATATAAATAAATGATGACAATTAAGTGAGAAGCTTAACAAAGTATTTCAAAAGCAGAATTGTCAGAACATTAGACATTAGACAGGAATCTAGTTTGACTTTTAAGAATATTCAAACATCAATGTAACAAAAGTATAGACTAAAAGAAAAATTATATTGATATTTTTATTCTATAGTGAAGTTGATTTTTTTTATTGTTATTAATATTTTTATATCAATTATTTAAGAATAATATTAAGAGGGGTGTTTTATCAGAGCATATATTTTTTATTGATATATAGATATATATACATTTAAACTAAACACTTTGGCTATGATGGCCAATATTTCCTAACACTGCCATACACTGTTAATGGGTGAATTAATGTGCTGGAAATCAAGGGAAAGAGAGAATCAGATGCAAAGATTTCATTTCTAGATAGTCAAGCCACTCTGAGATATTTTCAAATATAAATCTAAAGCCCACTGATTTTAATTCAAAGCTCATGAGATACACAAAAATTCAAAATGATAATGATAAACATAGATTCATGGATCATACATTTTAAACATGCATGTGCAAAAAAAATAATAAAATTAGCAATTTCAGTGCATAGTTAAAACCAGAGTTACAATATTATTACCACACATTTTTTTAAAATTTGTGAAGATTAAATAGTGCAATAAATAAAATATGTGGGAATATGAATTTGCATAGCATAATTACACTAAACCACAATAATTTATTCTTTATTATCTTTCAAATATTTAGTTTAGAGAATGCTTTAGTTTTATAAACTTTTGCATAATGTTAAAAATTATATTATTTTTAACTGTCATTTTTTCTTCATTTCTTTATTTTTTTTTTTTTTAAAGAATGCCAACCTATTGTTTTAGGTAATTATAAAAGAATCTTAATGATTCAGTTGTTTACCCCTAATACAATCACTCAATTTATGATAATATGTCAGTGTTATATTTAAAAAGAAATAATTTGAACTTAGCACCAATTTCTAATTGAAATAGATATTTTAAAAATTTTATTTTTAAAATATGAAACTTCAAGGGGGGGGGGGGGGGGGACTTAGTCCCCAGAAAACATTTAAAACTTTATAAAATGTCTTCCAAAAATTTACTCCCATTTTCACAGAAGTGGCTTTCTGCAAAGGCTTTTATAGGTCAATTTGAAAACTTCTGTAAAAGGTAACATTGACAGTGACTTTTACGAAATTTAAAGTGAGAAAAGTCAACATTTCTGGTGCAACATTAAAAATTTAATTAATGCAACACCTTACCTTCAAAACAGTTCTCTCAGAAACCCAGCAAGGCTAGATGGGGGCAATGGTCATTTGTTAGTGGAATAAATACGTTAAAATTATAACAAATTGGATTGAACTCTTACACAGATTAATGTTAGGGATTTTTAGCATTAGGAATCAGGAAATCAATAATATTTTTGCCTTCAAAATTTCTAAATGTATTATCACTCATGTTCTTGTAAAACCAGTTCATTTAAAGGTTAATGTTTGATATAAATATGAGTTTTGTTAATTTATTAGGATCCAAACACTGCAGTAAAATCAGCACACCAAACACTGTTTATAAACAAAATGCCAAGTCTTAGATGTTTATTGTACATCCCAAAAAATGTTTGATCATAATATCTTTTTTAAATGATAATAGCAAAATGATTTCAGTCTCAAAAATGTTGCTTCAATTTGTTCATATCTTAATCTTACCTTTTGTGCTGCAGTTATAAGATTTTGATCTGCAAGAATTTCAGTTAGTCTTAGATTGTTTTTAAGTGCTTTAGCAGCAGTGGATCGGGCATGCAACGGGAGACTTTGCTGATAGGCATAATCTGTGTAGTCTTTTTCTGTATCTGGCTGATATTTCTTTATTCTTTATACCCATGCAAGAGAGGAAAAAGGATTCAAATTTTTAAAAATCAAACAAACATTTAATTTTGCAGGATGTTTTAAAAGATAACAATAGGAATTTTATTCAAAATTTTTTTCTTAAAGCACAAAAAGAAATTCTGAAAAAAATGTTAAAAGGTGTTATATTATGAAAGAAAATTTTATTTTGGCATTAACTTGTATATTTACTTTCTGTTGGTGAGAAGTTCATATAAATTTTCTATCAGTTGTATTGCGGCACCTTCGCGACAATGGATGGTTCCATCTATATCTTCCATCTGCAGGTCAAGCATGTTTTTCAGAATGAACTGAAGATAAAAAAAAAAATGGAATGTTGATTTTAGATTTTATTAATTTATTTGAAGCATTTTATATTATTATCATATCATACCTGTGCTAGAATGTTCAAATTAATTAACAACTCAGAATTCTTCCATCAGCATTTTTCAATAAAAAGCAATCTCAGAAAAAAAATGTATGAACAATTATTCTTGTACCTGTATTTTTCAGTAGAATTTAAATGCATTATTTAAGATTTTAAGGACTTTCTATTACAATATAAAAAAATTTCCTCTACGTACATTTTTCAGGAGGTACCAATTTCTTTTTTTGAGTTCCAAGGACTCTCCATTGTAATAAGAGTGCATCAGAACTTCTTGAGGAAAGTACCATGAGAATATTTCAGCAATGAGGTAACCATTTGAAAAGTCCCTAATTAAAAATTGAAATTATAAAAATTTCAGAATTAGCAAATATGGTATGCATGTCAACAAGATACTTCTACTGATACAATTGGTGATTTCAAAAGCCTTATATCCTAAATCATTTTTTTTTTACATCAACTGATTTTGTAACTTAAAAATAATTGTAAGTGTTCACAATGAAAATGTATCACTATGAGACAACTATTTTGAGCATATCTTAAATGACCACAGGTTAAATATACAGTATTTTTAATTTCTTCTGAACTTTTCTAATAAGATTTCACTTTTACATTAATGAAATTTATAAACAGGTCATTTTATACCATTGATGATGTATTACAAAATTATCCTTGTCAGATTTTATGAAAATTTTTCAACACTGATGTAAATTTTAGATAGATAATCAGGTAACCAATAATCAATGTAAATATATTATATTCAGGTAAATAATGCTGTAATGTCCTTACATGCAGGTGGGTACAATGCATCACATAAGCACAAAGGTGCCCCAAATGTAACAAAAGCAACAAACAAAATTTTTTGTAACTCTTCCCCTAATTTTTCAGAGGGCGATCTTAGCCTATTTTGACCAAATGCCTAGCACCAGCACTAGTCATATGTGGTTTTTTTTTTTGTTTTTTTTTTATTTAAGAAGGAGTAGGATATAAAATTTTGAATGTTTGCTGGTTGGGATTATATGTCTTAAATGTCTATGCCCATACTACGTATTGTACTGTTTACAAATTGAGTAAAAGCAGTGAAAGCCAGAGAATATTTGCTAAAAAAAAGTGCACTGCATGGTTAAAAAGATGCACAATTTTTTTTTTTAATTCAATAATTTATTAAGAAACTTTATTGTAAAATTAATACACTCAATATTTAGGATATAGTATAGTTATATTATAGCCTACTACTATACTATAGTTAACTATAGGCATATGCCATAGGCTATAGCTACTATAGCAGCTATTAATATTAGTATAAGTAAGACTAGTAAGATGAGAAAGTAAATGTTGCCTGCCCCATCCGTCTAAATTTTGAATTACCATTTTGGGTTTCTTATTTGGGTGGACAGATCCAGGCTTTGAAGCCATTTGAGGACATCTCTTGACAAGCCAGACATCATGAGACGGTAGTCTTATTTATTTCTTTAAATAATAAACAGTGAGTTCCTACACTGCCTCATTGTTTATTAGGCAAAATGTTTATATCTCACCGGATGTGACAACGTTACCCATAGAAACATAGAAGAGCAGTAAAGGTAGTACCAGAGCCCTATCGCTATATTACCACAAATTATTTAGAATAAATCACTATCCCTTGCAAAACAAATAATTATTGAAAACCCCAAATATGAATATCATATATGTGGTATACCAAATATGTTTTAACATGCAATGTTAGCAAATAAAATTTAAAATTAAATTTTTAAAATTAATTTCATTCGCAACATTATAATAAATATTAATTATTCCATGTCTTTCCTGCTGAAAAAAAACTTGTCTATGGGGAATGGGGAAAAAGTAAACTGTGTGTTTGCTTCCCTTGCTTAATTTTCATTAAGAGCCAAATCAAATTTTCTTTTTAGGAAATATTTTAAATAAATAACAATGTAAATATTATTTAGATCTAATCATCTTTAAATTAATTTTATAAGACTAAATTAAACAGTGAAGTACAGTGCAATGCAATGTGACGCAATACATTTTCAATACAATACACTTTATTAAATAAAATTAAATTTAATATAAATACAATACGGCAATACGATAAAAATGGAATATTCAATGGGATTCAACACACTACAATACAATACAAATATAATATAACATGATAAATACAATGTGTGATTATTATATTATGTTACATTATATAATATTTTATTATAATTTCACAGCCTTTCCGAACATTCATGCGTTTGATCTGATCTAAACCATTTTAATTTATATAAATGTTTTCTCCGCAAGTGAGCAGCAAGCTAAATTGAACTTCTACAATTTAAACATTGGTCTGAGTCTGAAAGTTTTCCATTTTTAATAGGCCAAAGTGTAAAACAAAACAAAAATTTTTTTAAATAAAATGGTAGGATTTTTTTTATAGTGAAAACAACTAAATTAAATGTTATAAAATTACTTTAAAGTAGGGCTGCGGAAAATATCGCTTATTTTCTCGATTAATCGGTAAAAAATTTTATCGATTAAAATTATTTTGATCGATAAAATAGTAATTAAATTTTTTAAAAATGTTTTAAACAATTTGTACGATTTGTTAATAAATAATTAATTATTTACAATTAACAATAGTTAGCTTTATTTACCTACAAATTTCTCCATTGAAAAAAAAAAAGGTTTTAAAGTGTAAACTTTAAGCTGTTTTTATAAGGAAAATGACATAAAAAAATTAAACATTGTTTTTTACTTTATTAGCAATAACAAAATTTAAATGCATTGACATTATGTTGAACTACTTATATGTAAGTTTTAAAAAAAACGTCCATTTCCTGTTTTTGTTACTTCCCTTGAAACTTTCAGTTTTAAGAAGTCATACATCTTATTTTTAGCTTTAATAAAAATTATCGATTAATTATGCTGTAATTTTTCTAAAGTTAACGATTAAGTTTAAATTAATCGATAACAGCCCTACTTTAAAGATATCGCCTTGTTTATTATGACGGCGTATTTATTATTACGCGTCCAAATTGCGTTCCCCCATCCCCCACCCATACTTTGTACAATAGCTTAGGGGCCGTCCGTAAATGACGTCACGCGATTTTTGCCGATTTTTTACCCCCTCCCCCCCCCTACGTCACGCGTCGTCACAAAATCGTAGACCCCCCCTCCAAAAGTACGNAACAACAACAAAAAAACAACACACATTCACAAAACGCACTTTATTTTTTATTTGAAAATAAGTATGATTCAAATCACTTTTTTGACATTTTAGTATTTACTAAGTGTAGTTCTACATTGTAATATTGGAACACGCTTGAAGCTATGTAAAAGGCATTAAATAAATTGTAAGCCAGTGATTCTCAAACTTTTTCGTATCAGACGACCGACAAGCTATTTTACCAGATACCATTGCAATCTTTTCCCATTTTGACATGATTTTCTCTTTACTGATTTGATAGCAAAATGAGCCCCTACACAGCTTAAAGCCATATAAGATTAAGTATGAATTCGGCTTGTTTTATATATTACATTTAAAAAAGAAAATATTTAGTTGCCAAGGCATAGCAAGACAGCTAACGAACAATGCAGCGGTAATGTCAAAAACCATTTCATGTGATTAACCTTCGCGATTAAGCTCGCGAATGTGACTATTGATATTACAAGGATCGTTGCATTGTTGATAGACCTAGAATATATATATACAAGACAATTGATTTCGATCTTCTACTGACAGTTTTCCTGCTAAGTATATGCGCATCAAAGGCGTTTGATCTAAAATTATCACATTGATATCATCAGGCTTGTCCATGGGAATGGTTTTCCCATGTGATTCCCATGGGAAACGTCCCACGGGATGGGGTGGGATGGGAGTTGATGGGACAGGCATAAATTGCCATGGGATTGGATGGGACACAAAAATATATCCCATTGACAAGCCTGGATATCATATCTCATGTTTTCTAAAAAATTATTAGGTATGCGCTGGAAGAGGAAAATGGCAAATACTGTACGAAACCCACACTTGTGCTGGAAAGTAGGGTGTCATCTTGTGCGCAAAATACAGTATTTCCTGCAAGTTAAGACTGAAAAAATACTATGAAACTAAAATATCCAATATTATCAAAACTTTTTACTCCCAAGCTCACAAGTTTGTTTGTTTTTTGTTTTTTAAATTCTTTTTTCTTCAGGATTTCACGTACGTCTCACAACAGTTGTAAATATAATGTCACCAATGAACGAGGCGTGTTTAAATTGTTGCACTCTCTTAGGGAATTTATAAACTAATGAAAAATACATGGCTGCCGCTATCGGTCTGTTTAACAAAGGGGTCGGTTAACAGAGATAAATTATCTCATTTGGGATAAAAAGGGAACTCTTGGGGGTAACGCTGAATCATTGTAGGCATAGAAAATTTGCTTAGAATCCGCTACCCGTGGGTTAACAGTAATGTTAACATAAACTTTTATAATTTTAATATCTAGGTATCATTTGAACCGGTTCCTTCCAGAAAATGCATTTTTTAAATTTTTCATCTATGTAGATTTCTTATTTACGTACTATACGAAGACACCTAAATCCAGCCTACTTTCATTTATATTGACACAAGTGGCAATAATCTTAATCAACATGAGTTCAGAAGAAAGTGGTTTTGTGCTCCTCTCGAATTGCGATGTCGAGAATTTGATGCATTCAATAAAGTTAATGAATACTTTTGACTAACTTTAAATTCGACACATTTATCATTATAATTAAAATGGCCAGAGGCGTTTTACCAAAACCAATAGACAAATTTTATCAAACTTAACACGTTTATAATTATAATTGTATCAAATAGATTCCCCTCCCCCACCCACCCCCAAATGGATATTCCGTGTCGTTTTGACTTAAAATATCTACATATAATCNAAAAAGTCATTAAATAAATTTTAAGTGACCAAATATTTCAGTGGAGGTTTTATTTAAAGTTACCCTTTCGATGTGACGTCACATTTCTTCAACCCCCCTCCCTCCCCCACGTCACGCATCGTCACAAAAGTGAGACCCCCCCCCCTAGGTGCGTGACGTCATTTATGGACGGCCCCTTTGCCAGGGGGTCCAAACTTTTTGCACGGCAGGTCATATCCGTAGGGTGAAACTGAGATGTTGAATGCAGTAAATATGTGAGGTCAGGTTCAATGCCACTGGTTTTGATACGTATGACATAACTCAGGTGGGAGTCTCTTATTTTCTTTGTCACTCGATTCTTGTAAAAATGTATCGCTGAAAATGTCTGCTCACACAAGTATGTCGAGCCAAACAACATGAGTATTTTCTTATCAAATGTTTGAATCTCTAGGAATCTCTCTTTTTCTAGCTGACGATAATATTCAAAGAAAATAGATGTCTGCTGCGACAAGCAGTATCACTTTGAAACGCAATGAGTTCCAGTTGAAGATGGGCTGTAGCAGTGGCGTCGGTAGGGGGTGCGGAGGGGGTAGGCCGCCCCGGGTGACACCATCAAGGGGGTGACACCAGACCATAAAATTATATATATTCCCGTTATTTGGCACTGGAAAACTCGGAGGAGTTCTATGGATTAAATCATGAGGGGGTGACACCATGAGCTACCGCCCCGGGTGACACCATGAGCTACCGCCCCGGGTGACACCAACCATAGTGACGCCTCTGGCCTGTAGCATTATCAGGGTCAACAGAGAAAGGTGTAGATAAAAACACGATTTCATTTTTTTATAGTTGCAAAGTCCTGAAAGTGTCTTTGAAATTCATAAACCAGAGATGAATTTGTAAGGGTTTGGGGGCCCTGGGGCGCTTTACCTCCTTTTCGGCCTAGATATATGGCAGTCGCGTAAAAATTAATGTAAAAAAAAATAAATTCGGACACTAATTTGCCCCCCCCCTCAATGCGGGCCTAGGGAACTTTCAAATTTGGACCCCCTTCCTCTCCCATAGCTACGCCACTCTCATCTTGTGTTTATGTTTCGGGGAATACCGATGGGGGGCTTAGGCTTAACATTGAGACATTTGGACTAGAGTTGAAATCCGATTGTGATGCTGGTAGCTCAAATAGTTGATCAAGTAGAACTGTAACACCAAACTAACGTAACCAAAATGTCTTATTTTCACTATGAGAACCCAACTTAGTATATCGACGCTGATTACAACCCGACGTTGGTCTACGACTTCAACCTATGATTTCAGTCTATGATTAAGATCTATAATTGAAATCTATAACTTAAAACTTTGACGTCAATCACTTTTTTACCAATGACCCCTCTTTCTGTTAATAGTTTACGTCATTTATTCTGTTACTGAATCCATTTATTCTGTTACTGAATCCATGTATTCTGTTACTGAATCCATTTATTGTGTTACTAAATCCATTTATTTTGTTACTGAATCCATTTATTCTGTTACTCAATCCATTTATTCTGTTACTGAATACATGTATTCTGTTACTGAATCCATGTATTCTGTTACTGAATCCATTTATTCTGTTACTCAATCCATGTATTCTGTTACTGAATCCATGTATTCTGTTACTGAATCCATGTATTCTGATACTGAATCCATGTATTCTGTTACTGAATCCATGTATTCTGATACGAATCCATGTATTCTGATACTGAATCCATGTATTCTGTTACTGAATCCATGTATTCTGATACTGAATCCATGTATTCTGATACTGAATCCATGTATTCTGTTACTGAATCCATGTATTCTGTTACTGAATCCATGTATTCTGTTACTGAATCCATGTATTCTGTTACTGAATCCATTTATTCTGTTACTGAATCCATTTATTCTGTTACTGAATCCATTTATTCCGTTACTGAATCCATTTATCCTGTTACTGAATCCATGCATTCTGTTACTGAATCCATGTATTCTGTTACTGAATCCATTTATTCTGTTACTGAATCCATTTATTCTGTTACTGAATCCATTTATTCTGTTACTGAATCCATTTATCCTGTTACTGAATCCATTTATTCTGTTACTGAATCCATTTATTCTGTTACTGAATCCATTTATCCTGTTAGTGAATCCATTTATTCTGTTACTGAATCCATTTATTATGTTACTGAATCCATTTATCCTGTTACTGAACCATCTTCTCGGTTTTCTTACTCCGTTTATCGGGCAGTTTACTAAAATATCAAAAATGTGATTCTCCACCTCCTACACTTGAATACCGATACTCTACAACACATACATATCAATACTGTGATATCAATACTCTACCAACGATACCCCCCCCCCAACCAAACGATTAATCCCAAATCTATAGCTATCAAACATTTTAAAGTTAATTAATTTTGACGTAGATCTAAATAAGAAATTCATTGAAGACAGTATTTTTTATATAATCTTTTTTACCAAAAAAAATTATATAAAAAGATACAGTCTTCAATGAATTTTTTTATTTAAAAAAATATTTCTTTGCTATTGAAAGCAATAGGGGAAATAATTTATAAATCAACGCCCCTGCTTCACCGCTCGTTGCTTGTCTCCAAAATGTTCGGGCGCCTGATTGATCGGGTGAATGGCGTGATGTAAAATGTCTCGTGTCAAGCCGCCCAATTATCAATACGTCAAACAAAGTCGACACCGAGGGCCAGGCCCCAAAAAAACTTTCCAGCCATTGACGTGTCCAAGAGGCTCGCATGCATTACCAGTAAGCGATTCTTTTCGCCAACAGACCGTGACTAAAGGGTTCCTTAGTGCATGTTCACTGGGTTACGCGAAGCCAATTACACATAGGCGTGCCCATCACAGGTCCGGGGAAAACTTCAAACGTGATTACGTCTAGGGGGGTAGAGTTATGTTTTGGGATTAGAGCCCGCCCCTCACCACCGTACCCCCTAGTGACACCACTGGATTAGAGTTTGATTAGGTAGTTAACAAAAAATGGGAAGCGCTACTAGGCCCTAGGGCCTATTCTCACTGATAATTGGGTGTTTGTGGCATTGTGGTATCTTTTGTATTTGTCTCGCCTGAAATTTAGCTTGATTGATCGACATAGGTGGCGTCTGATTCGTTCAGATGACGGTGGGGCGTGAGTTGTTTAACTTTGGGGTCTCTAGTGTTAGCAGTGCTACTCGAATAAAGTTACTTACAACGGGATGCGAGTTTCGTGGTGTAGCTGGGCTCGGCGTCAGATACGCCACTGTTTGTATAATTTATTTTTTTTAAAAATATTTTTTAAAAAATATATATATTTTTTTTTTTTAAATAAACTTGTGTCTATAATTTACATATGAATTTTTAAATTTATTTTTAAAAATGGCAAATGATTTTTTTAATTTTTTAAAAATTTTATTATTTTTTTTTAAAAATCGAACGCCTTTCAAGAAAAAGGTTTTCTATCTCACAATCAAAAAACTGGTTGGAAATCACGTCAGCTCGAGAAAGAGAAAAGGGTTGGTATTTTTTATACACGCTTGAATGGAATAGTTTGCTAAGAGAAAAAGTTTCATAACATTTTTAAAAATTCTGTTTAATGTTCCTCATTTTGATACTATTACTTTTAATACGTACATATGTATGCTTCACTTCTTGATAGACTTAATCAGCATGATGTATATTTAAAAAAAAAAGCTTTTAAACGTTATTATAGAAATAATCTCCTCATGTATTTCCTGCAGAAATTGTAAATTTATTTCATTTGCTTCAGGTGAACTTGTTACAGAAATATTTCGCAACCTTTGTATTAATTGAATTCATGTTTCTATACGTTACATGTGCTTCGGAATTTTGTTTGAACGGGCATTAGACCTATCTTTTATTTATTTTAGAACTTTCTTTTATTTAGAGCTGTGTCTAAGAATCAATATTTGAACATTTTAAGCTGGCAATTATTTCAAATCTTTATCAGCTTAGGCTTAAGGAAAATGATTCAAACAAACTGAACGCATGTTTGTATGAACCAAACCAAACAATTAACAACTATCAACCAGCCACTTCCACCCAAAGGCGTCTCTACGGGGTAACGCTGGATGGACCGCACCAACTCTAGCAGCGCCTCTGCTTCTGCCCACACAACTCCGATAAGGTTCAAAACATAACTTTCCAATCAAATGTTGATACACATATAATAATATCAAAACATGGCATACGCTCTTTTCTCCGTAATCCTCTTGTCTGACCCGAGATTTCACTTCAAATCCGGCAGATCTGCAGCACGCGGCATAATACCCGCTCGGTACCAATCAGTGATCAGGTATTTCAGATCAATAATCCAGATTTGGTTTAAAAGACAGGTGGTGCTGATCACAGCAACAGATATTCATTTGAAGAAATAAAAACACCTTCAAGGGGTCCATGTTGGATTTTCGTGAAATTTTATTTCAGCCATTTCATGTGGTGCAATTTTGTTTTTAACTTGTGAGGTAGGTGGTGTCATTTTTTCCTACCATGTGAGGTAGGTGGTGTCATTTTTTCCTACCATGTGAGGTAGGTGGTGTCATTTTGTCTCAGCCATGTGAGGTGGGTGGTGTCATTTTGTCTCAGCCATGTGAGGTGGGTGGTGTCATTTTGTCTCATGTGAGGTAGGTGGTGTCATTTTGTCTCAGCCATGTGAGGTGGGTGGTCTCATTTTGTCTCAGCCATGTGAGGTGGGTGGTGTCATTTTGTCTCATGTGAGGTAGGTGGTGGTGTTCATTTGTTTCAGATTTCGTTTAATTTTTTAGGCAATAAGTATGTCCACGCGGAACCGTTGGAGAATTAATATAACGTTGAGGTAACTATGCTCAAGGGAACCATTTAAATGAAAATAAAGATCTTAATTAGAACTATGCCAACCCTACACCCTATCACAATTGATTAACACTATGCCAACCCTACACCCAATTACATTTGATTAGAATTATACCAACCCTACACCCTATCACAATTGATTAACACTATGCCAACCCTACACCCTGTCACAATTGATTAACACTATGCCAACCCTACACCCAATTACAATTGATTAGAATTATACCAACCCTACACCCTATCACAATTGATTAACACTATGCCAACCCTACACCCTGTCACAATTGATTAACACTATGCCAACCCTACACCCAATTACAATTGATTAGAACTATACCAACCCTACACCCTATCACAATTAATTAGAAAAATGCCAACCCTACACCCTATAACAATTGATTAACACTATGCCAACCCTACAACCTATAACAATTGATTAACACTATGCCAACCCTACACCCTGTCACAATTGATTAGAACTATGCCAACCCTACACCCTATCACACAACTCATTGGGTATATGTTAACGTTCTTTAATGGTATCTCCCACACTCTACTCAGGTTTCATTGTGAAGTAACATATTTAGTTGATTTGAGTAATTCATAAATAGAAAAGTTAAGATTTATTTAATGACAAAGTAAAAGGGTAAAGACAAAATGGGTATGAATAAAACAATGAATCTGTAATGTGTAAAATAAATGATGTCTGAAACTTAAGTAGATCTTAAGTATATTTTAGGAACTTTGAAGAAAGTGAAAATTGCACAAACATGGACGTAAAGTTCTTTGAAAAAAATATGGATCTATGACCTATGTGATTTAGATATGCATCTGTCAATTCTATCTTTGAGATATGGGTCTATCAGTTCTATGATTTAGATACGGATTTGATAGATCTGCGATTGAGACATGGATCTGTTAGTGCCATGATTGAGACATGGATCTGTTTTTTCTATAATTGAAACATGGATCTGTTTGTTCTATGATTGAGACATGGATCTGTTGGTTCTATGATTGAGACATGGATCTGTTTGTTCCATGATTGAGACATGGATCTATTGGTTCTATGATTAATACAATGACAATGGTCTAACAGTTCTATAACTTTATATTAAGGTATAGGTTCTATGACCTGCAAGAAGACGTATAATTTCAATGGCTCAATGTCTATAAAGTGGGAGTCCGTGCGCCAGCAGAGCAGTAAAAAGCTATTGATACGTAGGCAGACATTCAATGCGCCCATCGTTAGTGCGGCGAGTCTTTATTCCCAGCAAGTGATTACTATCATTAACTGCCTGCAACTGGCAACATCCCAACCAGGATACTGAGAGAACTACTTAGAAAAACACAAACAAACTTTTGGTGCTTCATATCGTCAATAACGACTGAATGTGCTTTACAAGTAATTTATAAAGTGCGCACCTAAAAAGTATTCCCTAACCTTCCTGGTGGTTGCAAACGTTTTTTAAAACCCAAAGATACCACCCACTAGCGCCCTGACCCACCAACAAACTGACCTACCAACAGTCTGACCCACCAACACCCTGACCCACCTACAACCTATCACAATTGATTCGAACTATGCCAACCCTACTCCCTATCACACAACTTATTGGGTGTATGTGAACATTCTTTAATGGCACCCTGACCCACCAACACCTTCATCCACCAACACCCTGACCAACCAACACCCTGACCAACACCTTCACCCACCAACACCCTGACCCACCAACACCTTGACCAACACCTTCACCCACCAACACCCTGACCCACCAACACCTTCAAACACCAACACCCTGACCCACCAACACCCTGACCAACACCTTCACCCACCAACACCTTCACCCACAACACCCTGACCCACCAACACCCCGACCCACCAACACCCCGACCCACCAACACCCTGACCCACCAGTACCTTTATTTTTTCTGCTGCCAACCGTTGGCAATTTACCGGGAACATCGAAGATCCCAGTCTGGACTGATTTTAATGTGTGTTTATAACACGCACATTATTTTTTTTTTAACTGTAAGTGTTTATTACTAAATGTGTTGGGTAAAAAATACATTTTAAAAAAAACTTGAGAACCGCTGGCATAACTACTATGTAAATCTATTGAAGCCCACGTTAGACGTAAAACTCAACAGGAGACATGTTAATCTCCTGCCGCTATGACATGCACAATTGTTTACGACCAATATAAATCATAGCTGATTTATATGAACTAACAGCATTGAGAAACACATAAATCCTACAGACACACATCAACACACATACCAACATTTTTTTTCCTTCCTGGGTTCTTTACGTCTCTTATTTTCTTCCAAATATTTAATATTCAAAAAGGAAAAAAAAATAATCCAATGAAATACATATGGAAATGATTTTCCAATTGAGGTGAGCGAAGACATGATTTGGAATTATGAGTCGTTTTTATTTTCAGAAACTTTGAATGTGTCGAACAGATTATAACAGAATCGTTGAGAGAATGGATTAAATGTATCGTTGAGAAAATAGCTTACATGAATCGCGGAGAAGAGTATGGGTTACGTGTAACGTTGAGAGAGAGATTAACTATGTAGTTGATCGAATAAAAATGGTGGCCAAGGGCCCGGGTAGCGAAAAATTTATGAAAATTAAAAATATATATATATTTTTGGTGAAATATTTATAATAAAAAATTTAATGAAATGTTTTTGAAAGTATTGATCGAAATAAATCCTTGAAAATAGTTTGGACTTCAAAAGCTTGCTGAGTTAAAGTTTGGAATCTGTCAAAAGCTGACGATATTTTCTGCTTTCAGTTTCAGCAAAGAATTTGTCACATCAACTATGGCAAGCCAATATAAGTTAATCATTATCATTGTGTATCTGTAATTCTTATATTTCCTCAACATGCTGCACGGGTTTAAAAAATGATATAGAAAAATTAATTCAAAAGGGAATTTTCATTTCTAGTGGAGTCTTGACCCAGACTGCTTCATTGCGGCTCTCAACTATTTGTTGGTATGTTTTTAAAATTGTTGTTAGTCATTACACGTCTGGCCACCCGTTGGAATAGCTCAACAACTACAATTAATAAGTTAAAAAGTATATGATATAATAGCTTCATCGAGGGTATAGACTTCCAGGGGCGTCACTATGGGTGGTGTCACCCAGTGCGTTAGCTCATGGTGTCACCCCCTCATGACTCACCCATAGAGCCTGTCAGTGCCGAATAACGGGAACATACAGAAATTTTTATTTTGGTTCTGCCCTAGTGATGTTGTCAGCTGTTGCTTGAAGAAGTGACATGTGTCCATTTGTTAATTTGTCAATGTGTTTGTTAATTAATTCAAATTGTTAATTCGTCATGAAACCTCGCGTTATTTTATGATAACTTTATTTCCCCGGAAAGTGTGTTATCTTTAAAAACTCGTTTTCACGTATGTATAGGCTACATCTAGACACAAAACACAAACTCATGTTATATATAGTGGGCTACATCTAGACACCAACTTGTGTTGTATATATAGGCTACATCTAGACACCAACTTGTGTTGTATATAGTGGGCTACATCTAGACACCAAAATATGTTGTATATAGTGGACTACATCTAGACACCAAATTGTGTTGTATATAGCGGGCTACATCTAGACACAAGCTCGTGTTTACCTTTGTAATTGGCCTCCTGAAAATTGAAGATTGAGCCAGTTGTTTAAGAAGTGACAGACAAGACACCGGTGACACTAATCAAGAGATTGAAATAACCCAATCCCCTGGTTATTCTACTAATCCAAACAAAGACACCAGGAAGCTTATGTAAAAAAGATAAGTCGTTCAATTTATAGCAACAAATCATCTCGTCCATTTCAGTTCAAACATTTCAGTCATCTGTCAAGTTGATATGTGAGGTTTTATTTTCATAACCTATAGTCTTATTGACATTTGCTGCCACTGTAATGACATTTAAGCTGTAAATGCTGACGCCGTGGTACACTGTCTGGCATTTAAAGATAACATGACATTTTGGCCAGATTTTTTACGCTTTGTCATTGTCATGGTGTAGACCTGAAGAGATTCAAATTGAAATTTTACGACATCGACTTAACAACAAAAAAAAAAAAAAAAAAAAAAAAAAAAAAAAAAAAAAACATCATCAGAGTTAATTTTATAGGGGCACTCTTTTGTAGTTATCAACATATGACGTCATCAAATTTGGTGCAAGTATAGTTCACTGAATGTATAGCTATAAGACATTGAATAATTAAATAATTGAATGTATATATATTCATTGAATGTAAAGTCACTAATTCTATGCGTCATTCAGTGTAAGTCAAAGAAAGTAAGTCATTGTTTCAAATGCTATCTACTGAAACCCCATGTATGACTGGAAGTATCTCTTTAAATCACAATGTCAAAATCCGGAGCACATTCAAATTAGATCAGATTATTTTTTAAAAAAACAACAAAAAAAACACACACAAACACTTGATCTTGGCAAATCTCATAAGAATGGGTCAGTAATGAGAAGGGACAATATCGATCCATCTATCCCGGGTCTTAAGTGAAATTTAGCAATTACCGATAGTTTAATACAGGGGTTCTCAGCCAGGCAAATGGCACGATTAACGAGTGACATTTAAAGGGCTGTACCATCTTCTGTTTCGTTTCATTATTTGTATGGATGTGGGCAGGAGATGATTAAAGATTGAGAGGAAGAGAATTCGCCGATGGAAATTGATTGAGAATCCCTGGTTAAATAATGGGTGGGTTATTTATTTTTGTTTATACCGCTGGAGTGTCCGTGTGTCACACTGTGAGAATTCTCTTGATTCTCTTTATTAAAACTACAACAAAGCCCTTCAAAATAACTCTGTAAATGGCCCTTGATGTTAACTCTTATAGGGCCCTTGATGTCAACTCTTATATGGCCCTTGATGTCAACTCTTATATGGCACTTGATGTCAACTCTTATATGGCCCTTGATGTCAACTCTTATATGGCCTTTGATGTCAACTCTTATATGGCCCTTGATGTCAACTCTTATATGGCCCTTGATGTCAACTCTTATATGGCCCTTGATGTCAACTCTTATATGGCCCTTGATGTCTACTCTCATATGGCCCTTGATGTCAACTCGTATATGGCCCTTGATGTCAACTCTTATATGGCCCTTGATGTCAACTCTTATATGGCCCTTGATGTCAACTCTTATATGGCACTTGATGTCAACTCTTATATGGCACTTGATGTCAACTCTTATATGGCACTGATGTCAACTCTTATATGGCACTTGATGTCAACTCTTATATGGCCCTTGATGTCAACTCTTATATGGCCCTTGATGTCAACTCTTATATGGGCCTTGATGTCAACTCTTATATGGGGCTTCATGTCAACACTTCTATGGCCTTTGATGTCAACTCTTATATGGCCTTGATGTCAACTCTTATATGGCCTTGATGTCAACTGTTATATGGGCCTTGATGTCAATACTTGTATTGCTCTTGACGTCAACTTAAAAATAGCTTTAATTCTTGTGTGGCGTTTCTTTAAGATAATAAAATGACAATTGTTATCTCTAATAATATGAGTACTTGTGACAATGGCATTGCCTTGTGCTGTTATGTCTATATAAACGGTCTCATGTCTCGAGTGTTTGTTGTCACGCTCAGGAAAGAGATAACCTCCTACATGTTAAGTACAGGACCGTTATAAACTAGGACACCACCACCACCCAATACTACTCCAGTACAAGCACAAGTTTGGCTTCCTCCCCCCCCCCAACACTCTAGTATAAACACACGTTTTCACGCTGCTTTGTGTATTAGTGCGCCTTGGCTTGAAGGACCTGGTCTACATGAAATACTTTCACTAACAGTGAACCTAAAAAGATCAATCACTCGGTTACCCCCTCGATCACCGGTACGGTCAACAGCTACTCTCTTGAGCAGTGGTCACCGGTACAAATACACAGCTACAAACAGTAACAGCGGCTCTAAAACTGTGTTACTGTACTGGCCCCATCTATCAACGTACTGTGACAAAACACATTTAAATTCCCTTAAATAAGAAAAAAAAAGATCTTTCCATCCCACTCAACTGGGGGTAAGAGGAGGTGTAATATAAAGCTACGATTTAACGTCAATGAAGGTCTACGGCAACTTTTCGTAGTGTCGTAACGCTATGTTATCTGAATTCCGAGAAATACGTTGATATCAGTGGTATCGCTAGGGGGTGCGGTGGGGGCGGGCCGCCCCGGGTGACACCATCGGGGGGTGACACCAGACTGTAAAACTCTATATATTCCCGTTATTTGGTACTGGAAAACTCGGAGGAGTTCTATTTGTTAAATCATGAGGGGGTGACACCATGTGCTACCGCCCCGGGTGACACCAACCCTAGTGACGCCTCTGGTTGATATCGAACATAATTTGGTGGGGAGCTTCTGATTAGACACGTAAATGAGAAAATGTTGGAGAGTTTCATCGGATGCTTCTTTCTGGGACGAACAAGTTCCTTGTGACTTTAGGACTCAAACCCTTCCCATGTTACCGAACTCCTTGTGGCTACTCACATTCTCATCAGCGATATGCTCTTCTACAGACACACGTATTCTTTCTTACTGTTCGTAAGACATTTGGCGAAAAGTTTTAAAAAACATTTGTGTGCCCTAAACAATCTATTTCCCTAACACTAAGCATTGGTAGTAATGCTACTACTAAGCCCTTCAAGACTGCACTAAAACACATCAGAATTTAAATTAAAAAAAATTCGCACAATAAATTTTGTCAAAAACGCACAAAAAATGGATACTGTGCAACTTTGCACACGGGTTTGTTTTTACTTTTGCACACAAGTACTAACGAACGTTAGGGGGTACATTGATCGTCTCTTTTCGGAAATTAAGATTTTTTCTTCGATCAACATAGAAGCGAATAATTTTTGTGGCTTTTTGACCCAAAAATCTACTATTAGATTGTCAAGACCAGTTTTATGTGTTGGCTGATGGGAGGTGGGGGAATCCATAAGTTTACCAGACTGGGTGACACCAACGTTGGATACGCCACTGTATGGAAGTATGGGAAAATATTATCTCATGTTTACTGCATCGCCTACAAATATAATGGTCGAAAAAAAAATGGTCTGGCAATAAAATATCTTATTTCAATTTCTTTTTTGGCCCTAGAGGCTCAGCGAATATTTGTCTTGCGTGCCACGAACAAACGATTAAAGTTCACGCAAATACCTGGGAAAATCAAAACTAGGAATCATGGCTGAGTAGAACGGCTAGAATTATATTTGGCTAGAATATTTGTTTTCGATCAAATAAACTGGGTTTACCACAGAATAAATAGCCATCACTATAAATTCTCAGACTTTTGATTAATTATAACCATGCAAAGGACACTGTAATACCTTCTTAATACTGAGAAGGGTAAATTATTATACTATAATAAAAAAGTTCAAACATTAAGTAAGGGGGTTAACTAATAAAATATATTTAATTTTTTTTGTAGGCTACATAGTCAGAAGTTTATGTTTGATTTTTAAAAAGAATAGTGTGTAACAGATTCAAAGGAATACGTTTTTTAAAAAAATAAAGTGCAAGTGGAAATAGTGTTTTAAAACTTCACATGTTTATTGATTTCTGTTTTCACCATTATTCTCTTCGGCAGGACGAAAACATTCGAGTGCAACTGAGAACATTCAACAGTTCGACTCCATTATCGTCCTGGGCAGGCAGATTACAACTAAAATAAAATACTCGACATCTTAATGTTAACGAATACAGCGTGTAGTCGGTGAATGGATTCAACCGATTCGATTTCGTCTTTCCAAAGAGGATCGATAACGTATTAAACCAGTGTTTTCTTGTACTCGGAAGGCCTTCAAAGCGTAATGTTTGACTAGACCACAAGGAAGGTATGACTGTACCCATTTTAAGAGAAAAAAAGTAACTTCAATTCAAAGATTTTTACCAAATTTGTTTGAAATCTGGCCAACGCTCACCAAACCATGAGTGCGGGCGATTCCACGGCCCGTTTCACCAACATGAAACCCATGGAGAAGGCCGAACTCCGGTCAGTGCTGGACAAGCGGCCCACAGTGAAATTCTCCATGCAGCTGTCCCCCGAGGCTAGGGAGGCCATGTCCCAGGTCTCAGAGGAGAAGAAGATCCAGGCGGCCCAGGCCCGCGGGAAGAGGGGCTCGAAGGGGAACGTGATCTTCAGCGACACTGTCCACATCAGACAGGAAGTGACGTCAGTCCCCAACACCGGAAGGCGGGCGAGCGTCTCGGACATCTTTGAGCTGCCCCAGCTGGAGAGCACGTTCACCACGCACATGGGACAACTGGTCTCCAGGGACGATCTGGACGAGGTGACGTCACCACGGAAGGCCCACGGGCGCCGAAGGAGCTCTGTGACTAAATGGGTCATCGAAAGGCGGGGGTCGTTGTCCGGAAGTGTGGACGAGGTCGCTGAGGTGGAGTCGGCCAACAAAGTTGTTCCAGAGCCTGTCACTGAGGAGGCTTCTGGCGGGAAAGTTAATCCGTGAAGCGTCAAAATTCACAACACGGAAGCGATTGTTGGATTGGTCTGTGTGCTAATAGATGTACAAGTGATTGTTGGGTTGGTCTGTGTGCTAATAGATGTACAAGTGATTGTTGGGTGGGTCTTTAAATATTGATGTTCATGTCATTGTTGGGTGGGTCTTTCTTTAAATATTGATGTTCATGTCATTGTTGGGTGGGTCTTTCTTTAAATATTGATGTTCATGTCATTGTTGGGTGGGTCTGTGCTCTATTATAGATCTACATGTCATTGTTGGGTGGGTCTGTGCTCTATTATAGTTCTACATGTAATTGTTGGGTGGGTCTGTGCTCTATTATAGTTCTACATGTAATTGTTGGGTGGGTCTGTGCTCTATTATAGTTGAACATGTCATTGTTGGGTGGGTCTGTGCTCTATTATAGTTGAACATGTAATTGTTGGGTGGGTCTGTGCTCTATTATAGTTGAACATGTCATTGTTGGGTGGGTCTTTCTTTAAATATTGATGTTCATGTCATTGTTGGGTGGGTCTTTCTTTAAATATTGATGTTCATGTCATTGTTGGGTGGGTCTGTGCTCTATTATAGTTGAACATGTCATTGTTGGGTGGGTCTGTGCTCTATTGAAGATGTACAGTGATTGTTGGGTGGGTCTGTGCTCTATTGAAGATGTACAGTGATTGTTGGGTGGGTCTGTAATGAAAATCATCGACATAGTTCATAAATACTCTTTGTTGTTGTTGACTCGACCTGTGATAAGTACGGTGTAATGACATGGCTCTGTCATGGCGACGGGGTGTTCCTGGTGTAAATTTGTCAAAAGTAACGCGGTATATAATAACTACCACAGCGTCTGTAACAGTGCTTAAAATGCCGACATAAGGACATTTTAAACCACTTTGATTATTAGACGATCTTAGCTCAAGTTCAGCCCAAGATTGTCTAGTTATTTCAGTTACATGCCCATTCAAAACTATCCTTCAATGTATTTTAAAAGCAAGGCTGCATTCAGCCAAGAGATCAATAAAGAGATATGATAAAGCGAACACATTATGAATTCGTTTTAAACTACCATTTGTCTGTAAAATTATGAAAGTATTGAAATGTTGCTACTCGGTCAACGTAATTGAGTATCCAATTTTATAAGTCAAATCCAAATGAATCATTAGAATTAGATACTCCACACTGTTCCCTTATAACTGACCTATAAAATGGTATGCAGGAAACAGAATGTTACGGAAGTATGACCGGAAGTACAGTTTGTTCATTTATGAAAATAAACAATTGTTTTAACTAAAATAAGTGTTGAGTTGTTCAAACGTTTGAAAATCGTCAAACTAGTTATGAGTATTATGAGTAACAAAACAAAGTAAACTCATTAAGAATTTAAAAACCTGGCTGTGACATGGAGTCCAAACAGACTGGCCGAAATATTTCTCAATGGCATTCTTCCAATCAGTCAGTGTGATCAGTGACCTTGCACATTTAGCTTGACTCACAGTATGACACGATAAAACAACTTCTTCTTCTTCTACGTTCTCAAAATCTTGAAGGAGAATTCAGACCATAAGGCCTATAAATCTGTGATGAACTGCGCTGTGGCTGTCATTCGGTTCAGTCCACCATGATAAAACAGCTAATACTAGAGACAATTTACAAAATAATACTGTCCATATTTATTCTTGATGCTGATAAAACAATGACAATATTAGGGTCCAAAACAGTCACTGTGACTTAACATCATCTCAGACCATTAGACACACCTCAGCATGTTCCTTCCATTAGTCAAACCACAACATGTTCCTTCCATTAGCCAAACCACAATATGTTCCTTCCATTAGCCAAACCACAATATGTTCCTTCCATTAGTCAAACCACAACATGTTCCTTCCATTAGTCAAACCACAACAT